>BHFT01043080.1:0-34800 GCA_004320025.1 Laticauda laticaudata
GGATGGCAAGTGTTTTTCTCCATTTTACATCCTCTTTCCATCCGTTGGTGCAGTGTGACAGGGGCTTAAGGTCATGTGAGCAGCTTACCTATGTAGCAAAGGTGAATGGAACAATTTCAGTACAACATCCTAATTTGAAATTGTTAGTAAATACGAAGCTATAGCTTCCATAAAGTCAAATATCTTAAATTCTGAGTTTACATTTCTGCTTCTGTTCATGAAAAGATATTGAGATTGCCCCCTCCCCTGTCTGATCCACAATCTCTGGTGATGGGTATAAGCTAATATGAAGAAAAAAAAAACCATAACAACAGGTTAAAGCAGGAGCTGAAAGACAAATGTTATTCTATCCTCATGCTTTCTTTTCACTTCTAAATGGGAAAGAACTGTGGATGATTGCATCATGGCATCTGTTTATACCCTAAGAAAGTGTAACTTAAAAGATGATAACATCACAATTAAATTACCTCAGCCATTTCACACTACTCTAAATGGCATCAGAAGATGGAAACTTTTTTGCATCATCTTTGAAGTTAAACATTTCATTGTTTTAATGGGGTAGCAGTTGAACATCCGACTTCTTCGATATAGAAAAAAAAGCAATAAGAAGTAGACAGATCGAGTTATTTCAGCTTTGTCTCCATTAGAACATGGTATAATATGGGCCAGCATTTCTATATGTGGAAGGTCATGAACATGTCTAGATTACATTTTCTCTCTTCAGTTTTCATTTTCATCCACTTCTTGTTTTTGCTATTATTTCCTTGACTTGATAGTAATTTTCGATCACAATCTTCACTTCAGATATTGGTGATATTGGTGTATCCTGCCCAGTGTGTTATAAGGTCTTGCTCCATGTAGTAAATTTCCTATAAGAGATATAATGATTTCTCTGCCTTCTGTTTATCTGGCATGTCATTAAGGGACAGTGAATTTTCTTGACTAAGTTGACTAACATATGATATGATCTGATTAAAAAAAAACAGGACATCACTGTGGATTTGCCAGGTAGATATCAGAAGGCACAACTAGTAAAGTTTTGTCTTCTGAAATGTAATATTTTATTTATTGAAACAGAACAAAAATGACCATCATGAACAAGGAGAAAAAACTATGGTGGATTTATTATTATTTAATGTATGACATTCAAGACCAGGAAGGTTATGCACACAGCAGAAGTCTTGGCAGCCAACAATCACTAATCCATGTTTTGCACTGGTGCACCACAATAGAGTGAATTAGCTTCACACCAGCAGGCCTGAAGCATTCTCAGAGGAAGTCACTTTGTCTGGGACTTTCTTCTACCATTCCTCTGCTGGTCATGTCCAGACAGATCTGGTCCAGACAGCATTGGTTCCAGCTTCCTCTGCAGAACACTGCTGTCAGTTTCCCACCACCAAAACAGCAATACCAATATATCTACTCACAAACAATCTTTTTGAACTGCTAGGTGGGAAGAAGCTAGATAAGAGACAGGAGCTCACTTTGTGCCACGGAGCTGGACTCAAACCACCAGAGTGCTGACAATTGCTCAATACATCCAGCATCATTAAGCCTCTGTGCCACAGCATCCCCAGTATAGTGAAATCTGATGTCTACTTGAGTGTGTTTTTATTAACCCTTGGAGAATATTGTTTTATATACCTTATCCATGGCAATTTCTTTTTATGCTACCTTCTAAATAATAAATCAGTCCCTCCCCCAGTTGTACAAATTACATTAGGAAATGATTTGTGCTGAATAAACCCCTGATACTTGACAACGTTGAATAATTTTGACTGTTTCATTGTGAACTGATTGCACAGTGCTTTACCAGTAGTAATGGCAGGACTACACCGAAGAATGGTAAATTTCCAAGTGCAATTATTTTTAAAACCATAGAAATTGTTAGAAAAACAATGGGGTTGTAGGAAGACAATATAAACAATAGCATGCAGAGAACAGAAATAAAAGTTTTCATTGGCTCTGCAAATTGTATGTACAGTGCAAAATTTCCAAATAATGGATTGTAATAGAAATCACCCTTTTCTCTGTTTCTATAAGCATATATAAACCAAACTTTCTGTGACATCAGTTTTGCATATTAATAATATAACAGGAAACAAAGAACCAGAGATTTCTTAAAGCTCAATAAAGTGTTAAGCCATCCCCCCATTTAAAATTATTTAAATGGCACTGTAAGAATTTCATTGTTCCCATTCAATCTATCAGCATTATTGGAAGAAATGCACATTTCTGGTCTCATTGGAGGCTACTCTTCCCCCTCATCTTTGCACAGGCATTCTTTTAAAAATATACTGAAAATTTTACTGATTCGTTTAATCTCAGCATGTAGTTCTCCAATCTAAAGAACCTTCCAATCAGAAGAAAGGAAATGATAACATCCACTGAAGCTGCATAAAATCTGATACTACAATCCTTAAAGATGTAGAACTTCATACCATTTGATTTTTATTTTTAGTGAAAGAGTAGAGTCTATGGAGATTCTCAGTCCTCCAGGTCATGGTTGTCCCAAAGGTGTTTTTTTCAAAAGGCAACTAGAATTGATTTTTCAAGGAAAAACAAAGTCCAGCTGCCTTTGAAAAAGCACCTTTGGGACAGTAGAGTTCACATTTTCTCTATGTACCACATCACAGTTTGATAACCTTTGTTTGTTACCTTTGGTTTGTATCAGCATGAACTGTATCTGATTTCTTTACATGCCTAAGTTGTATGAAAAGATGATTGACACATATTCTTGGAAAAATGAGAATTGGGTGAAGTAATAAAGTAAATATTTGAATGCTTGTCAAACTTGGGAAGGAGATGATCTTGCTGAGTAGATTGTCTTGGCCAGTAAAGAAACTGGAGATGACTATTTTATAGATGCACTGCTTAGACACAAGTCACATGTCTAAGTTTTCCTTTTCTTTCTAATGAACAGGCAATATTTTAAAACACATGTATATGTATCACTCATGAATCTTGGCAAACTGTATTTCTCTTTCTCTATACATTTATTCATCAGTTTCGACAATAAGAAGGAGGCAAATATTTGAGCGGTAGGTATAGTGAGTTGAGTTTATAATCCTCAACTTTGTACAATCGTACAATTGTGACTTGTATGTTTAATGGATGATCAAACATTCCTGTAGGCAAGAAAATATAATAGTGACTATACATATTTCTAAAGCTTTTAGGCCAAATCAGGCATGCTCAAAAGCATACTTTGATTCAGTTCTGAAACAGATGTATTTAGGTCATGGATTTAAATCCTAAATATACATGCTTGCCATATATTTGTAAAGATCCTTTGGGGCTCCAGAGACAAGATTGGAACAGAATTAAATATCTGAAGATATTTCGTTATCTTTTATTAGTTGTAGTAACCCTAGACAATTAAAAACTCTGATATCTATTAAATTGGGATGTTCTTAAATTGTTATTCCAATCTGGGATGGAGCATAGCAATTAAACTGCAGCAATCTGGGAATTAGGTGACAAAATGCATCCTACTTATGTATGTGTAGATATCTCACATTCTCGAAATCCTGATGTTGATTTACTATTTATTATTTCTAACACATATAAATTGATGCAATATAACAAAGCAGTTTGACTGCTTTTGTTAGCTGTTACACAGTGCTAGGGATTTGAACTGCTGAACTGCCAACTTTTCTGATCAACAAGCTCACCAGGCCTGGTCCCACTGCACTTACGGATGCAAAGAGGATGTAAAATGTTAAAAAAAGCTTGCCATCCATTGGAAAATGNGTTAAAAAAAGCTTGCCATCCATTGGAAAATGCTATGCATCCGTTGTGTACTCATTGCATATGTGTTTCATACGCTCTATCTGGCGAGCATCCATCCACTGTGATTTCATCCACGCAAGAAGTTTTGAGCTGCACAAAACTTTGTGAATGGATTAACTTTCCTCCATATACGATGTAAATCCGTGGCATACGAGCAACAAATGTTCTATGTCCGTTATCATCCATTAAACATCCACTATATCCTCTCTGCATCCTCTGGGCATCCTCACAACTCATATCCGTTGCAGCTGAAAACAGAAAGAGGGAGGAAAGAAAAGGTATATGGAACGTCTATACATCGTTAGTAGCACAGAAATAGAAAGGATGTGCAGTGAATTGTTTGCATCCAATATACATCCACGCGGCATTCCCTTTCTTTCCTTTAGGCGTACGTGATGCATCTGCTTCATCCGCTATTCATCCGCTTCACAATTATCCCCCGTAACCCTTTTGGAGGTGTCATCCCCTTCCATCCTCTTTCATCCGCTAGGCTTCCGATGAACATCCGTTTAACATCCCCGCTACATACTACCCACGTCCGTTCTTTTACGTTCTTTTCCATTCTGTTTATGCAAATTTTCGCCACTTTTTGGAGTGGATGACAATGGATAGAGCCATCCCCGAAATTTTGCTCATCCGCTGTGTCCTTTATGCATTTATTTTGCATCCGTCGGCCAGTGGGACCAGGCCTCATTGAGTTGAGCCACCGTGTCCTTCATTTTATTGGATTAAACAATATTCTAACAGCATAAGAAACTATTGGGGGTAAGAAAAATAATACAACAAAAAAGCAATTTGAAACAGTCTTAAATTAGTGCAAATTTTCTAGAAACAATATTTCTTCTAATGACTATGTGCAACATTCTGAGTAAAATGTAGAATGTGAATGTTTAAAGTGATTGCATCTTTCATTATACTTTACTATATATTTGTATACATCCTCAACCCCGTACTTTTTTAACCTTAAACTATCTACCATTGACATCACTCCATTCCTAAGAGGTCTGTTAGGGACATGCATAACTGCACATATTCCATTATGCTTACTGTCCCTGTCCTATTTTTCCTATTTATTCATACCTATTTCCTCTATTCATATTCATGTTTATATTTATACCTATTATCTTGTAAGTGATTGACAAATCAGATATATAAAATAAAATAAATATTATATATTTGCTTATCCCAGGTTTATTTGAATTTTAAAGCCTACTTTCTATTAATTCAATTATTTTGTTGGTTTATGCAATTTATATTGCAATTTATGCACCTTCCATTTAGGGGTTCAAAATTCTTGAAATACCAACTGAAAATTGTTCTTCAAAAAAGCCCTTGAATAAAGATAAGAACTTTCGAGTTGATATCATGATCAACTATTAGATATAACTTAGTTCAGAATATATTCTATGATTTCACCAATTTTTGCCTATGTTTATATAAATGGATATCAAAGTCTTGTTGGTATCTGTGTATCTGACAAATATAAAAGCATCTCAAAAAGGGAAAAATAATTTAAATAGAATAGCAAAACAAATAAATGAAGTTAATCCAACACACCAAAATTATCCTTGAGTATTTCTTAATAGTCAATGACCAGTCATAATCCCTCTTCTATCTTAAGGCCCTGTCACACCAGCCGACGGATGCAAAACGTTTGTAAAAATGACACAGCGGATGAGAAAAATGATCCATCCGTTGTTATCCGCTCTCAAAAGGGGCAAAAATTTGCATAACCAGAGCGGACAACACAGAAAGAAATGGACGGGGGGAGGACGCAGAGCGCATGGAAAGCGGATGCTCCACAGAAGCCTAGCGGATGGAAGCGGATGGGAGTGGATGGCACATCCGCTAGGCTTCCGGGGGAGTGCAGAAAAGCAGACGCGAACGGAAAGAGCAGATGAAGAAGCGGACGTCGAGACAGATGAAACAGATGCCACAGCGGAAGCCTGCGGATGAAGCAGGATGCGAGTGGAAGGCCTAGCGGAAGCCTAGTGGAAGCCTAGCGGATGCCCTAGCGGTGCCTGCGGATGCTACGGATTGCCTAGCGTTCACTGCGCATCGCGGGGAGGATGCATTGCATCAAGCCCACGGATATAAGGAAGCAGTCAAGCAGTTCACCATTCAGAGAAAACCTGCTTCCAGACCACATTGCCTGCCTTCCTGGCCTGCCTGCCAGCCTGCCTTGCCATTCTGCCTGCCTGCCAGTTCCAGTAAACCCCACAACCATGGGGGAAGAAGAGAAAGCCTCAGCCATTCTGCATGCCAGCCCTGGCAAGAGGGACAGGGCCACGCATCCACCCCTGGCCTCATCTGCTTCGGCTGGGCTTTCTGCAGCCGGGTCTCTCTTCTGTGGCTGGCGCTTTCTGCTGCTTCTGCTGTCTGGAGGAGCTGATGATACTGCTTCTGGCGTGGTGCTTCTGCTGGTGCTTACTCTGTTGAAGCTGCTTTCTGGTGATGCTTCTGCTGTGTGCTTACTCTTTGCTGGCGCTGCTCCTGGTGCTGGTGCTTTCTGCTGGCACTTACTCTGCTGGTGCTGCTCCTTCATCCTGCTGGTCTGGCTGGTGCTCCCTGGTCCTGCTTGTGCTCTTGGGTCCCTGCTTGTGCTCCTGGTGACTTGCTGGTGGCTGGTGCTTGCTGTGCATAGTGTGTGGAGGAGCAGCCCCTACAACCTGGAAGCCCCTCTGATGGAGGGCCCATGTGGTCCTGCCAAAGGGAGGAAGAGCAGACACGAGAAATGGAAGAGGAAGGCAAAACACAACATTGAGGAGACAATGAGGATGAAGGTGCTGGAGTGGATGAGAGAGATGAGTATCTTATGGACGGAAGGGACCACAGGCTCTATAGGGACACAAAAGGAAGCAGGCTGCTTGGAGAGAAGAAAGGCAGCAGAGCTGGGCTACCTTCGGACGGTGTCCTCAGCTGGTGAAGACAGTGCACACCTGTACGGGAGCTGCACCTCAGTAGAAATCTGCCATGGCCACGGTCAGCTTGACGGGACAGAGAGAACTACGTCATGGCCAAGTGCAGCTTCCTTGGAGGGTGAATCGCACGAGGGAGCAGCCCCTCTCACAACCCTCTCTCTCAGGCAGCCTCTGAGAGCCAGTCCTCTTCGGCGAAGAATCAGCTCTATCTCCACGGAGGTGTGTGTGGAGCATGCCACGACGGAGACCCCCCCCCCCGACAGCCTGTACGCTAACCATGCAGAGCATGTGGAGACCCTGGCACAGTGGTAGAAAGAAGATGCACTTCCACCACAGTCCACCCATCCACCCCGGCTCCACCTCCACAGAAATAGCAGGAGAGCCAGACGGAGAAGGCAGAGCCACACTGTCATGCTGGAGATAAGAAACACAATCGAGGAGCGCTAAGATCTCCTCTCTCAGCTTGCGTAACACTTGACTCCTCATCCTCACAACCGCAAGCCCTTCCTCACCTATGTCAACTTAGACCCTCATGACATGGGGAACCCAGTAACCAGGTGGTTGAAGAACAGCGACCACGATCTTCTTCGACAAAACCTCCAGATCCAGATGAACCTGCCTCCCACACAGTCCAGGTCTGCTCTCCACCCACAGGTGATGTCACTCCCATTTCCAGGGCTTTCCACCAGCACCTCACTACCAGGGATAACAAGCTACCAGGAGGTCCAAGCAGCACAGCGAGGCAGCTCTTTCCAGATCTCAAGCACAGGCGTCGTTCATCAGGAGCAGACCATTGCCACCAGTTCAACTGATGCCACCAATGGCCAACCCACACGACTGATGCCACCCACACCACACGATTGGCCACCCATGCCACCGATGCCACCAAAGCCATCCTCACCATGCTGGCAGGGACCAGACAGCCCCACTACACTGCTCTTCCTTCCACCCCACAGCCAACCCGGCCTCTGTACATTTGTCATCGGTACTGGGGCTGAGCACCCCATGGCATGGAGGAAGGGGCGGTCTCAACATCACGGGGCTGAGCCAGCTGTTCTGGAAGCTTCCTCAACACACCGTCCCCGTTGTCCTCTTGGGGCAGGCACCCGTGCGTGTTTTCAGAGCCAGCACTCCAGCAGAGCCACCTCCACAGCACCTGGACGCTTCAGCCCTGAGACTGGGCACACCTCGACGACGTGACCAAGGGGAGTGCCAGAGACTGGGTGGCTACCTGTAGACTTTATTTGGACACTGACTTGGTCAATTTCTTTTACAGCTTGTTGATTAATAAAAGAATTATCTTTGCTTGCAACAGCACTATGCTTCATTTATTTTAGTAAATAGAAGTCTTGGTGGAAACTTTTAGGAAATGATTAATAGCCTTTGCATGCATGTGGGATGGGCTTAGATAGCAGTGGTTGGGCAGAGGATTCTTTGGTGGTAATAGCTGTGGATGGCAGGGATACCTTTGGGATGGTTAAGATAGCAGTGGGGATGGCAGAGAGACCTTTGGATGTGTAAAGATAGCAGTTGGATGGCAGGGATACCTTTGGGATGGGTAATAGTTGTGGGAGGGCAGGGATACCTTTGGGATGGTAATAACTGTGGGATGGGCAGGATAACTGGAATGGAGTAATAGCTGTGTATAGATAAAACTCCAAGGCAAGCAGTAGTTTGGACTGTATGGTCCACCTCTAGGTGCCAACCCAGTATGCCCTCATTTCGAATTAACAATGTAAGCATTATTCCACACATTTTGAACATAAACACACTTCTTATTAAATGCCTGCTCCAGCTGCGGGAGTTGCACCGAGTAGTTTCAAGGAGGTTGCGCTGCTTCTTCCCTTCACGTGACGGCCTGTTGGGGCCTCTGCACATCCTCCATGGTATCATATCAGGTTTTGCCGGTGCCTCATATCCCCAAGGCTCATGTCACCATTGCCTTGTTGGAGGTCCACGAGCCTGTTCTGCAACACCTGCGCAACGGAGCGGGTGCGCATGAGATTATGCAGGATGGCAGAAAGCTTCCGGCAAATCCTGCTTCACAGGTCTGTGAGACGATGTGTGCCATGGCTGTAGAGAAGTACCTGGAACCTGTTGGCTAGGATGCCAAGCAATTCTCCACACCCGCCTGCCCTACGACAGCTGTAGGTTGAAGATCCATCTCTTCGACGGGTGAGGGCCAGTCTCTGGAGGTGTAGGGCTTCATGAGGCTAAGGTTTGATGGGAGAAGCGTCATCACACAATTGATGAAGTAGGGCACATCTCATGCATGTTGTTGGGCAGAGGGGTTGGATCTGGAAACCCATGATGAGTTGGGTTCCAGCCCCTCCTTGAGGTTCACTGGCATTTACAACCCTGGGCATCTGAAGCTGACCGATGGCCTAAAGCTCGATGTTACATGAACTTGTAGTCAGCATAGACCATTGGCAAAGAGGATTGATCGCTATGAAGAAGCCCTTGTAGTTGAAGTAAGTGGACCCCGACTTGGGCTGGAGCTTTGCAGCCACGTGCCATTTCCCATCTATGATTCTCCAACGGCTGTGTGGGAAGTTCCACCTCTGATACCACTTGCGTCTGCAACTTTCATCGCCTTCTTTCAAGTGGAGGTGGACTGGAGGAGCTCCTCAGGTATTCTTCGATGATGCCTGCAACATTTCTTGACACAATGGCTGATGGTGGTTGTGTAGGCACCCTCCAGCCGTTCTGCATGCTCCTGTATGTGATCCCTGAAGGACAGGTGCACAGAGTCAGTGCACCTTGAGCCCCAGGGTCCAGGCTGGGCCGTAAGTTGGTGCTCTATGCTTGGTCAACCCTAGGTCTCAGTCGCTCTACAAGTTCATGCAAAAACAGGTGTGGCTTGTGTTACTCCTCATTTGAAGTTCTGGAATGCACGAGGTCTTCGTTCCTAGATCCACCGATCAGCTGTCTGTACAGTCATACTCTGCTCTTCTTGGCGACCATCTTCGACCCAGACGCTCTTGGCCGCCTCCTTTTCTCCCGATAGAACAGTGAAAGACCGTGTAGATGGCTTCGCACTGTTGGCAGAACGATGGTGGGCTTACCAAAGGACTGTGCTTATGATCATGGTGGACATTGACTGGGAGCTGTTGAAGCAGCAAGATCGAGGGATTGAAGGCATGCAGAGGTCTGAACAGCGGCTGCTGGGACTTGAAAGTGAGATCCAGGTGAGTTTCCTCCCCCTTTTTTTAAGGCAATATAGGTTATTCCTCTATGTGTCTTTTTTGCCCTATCCTCTAGGACAATCTCTAGACATTCCGTAATATCCGAGATACGTCCCCACTGCGAACGTTTTTTTCCATTTTAAATGCTTTTTTGCGAAGCTGCATCTGCCTTTCATGCCTTTTCCGTCCTTGCTAGTAACGCTGCACGGTCCTTCCGTGTCTGTTTCGCGTTTCCTCCCCTATGTCTTTGTTTACTTGCGGACAGATTTGAGGTTTTTGCAGATAGACAGCGGAGCCTAGCAGATGTAGCCGGACTGTGCTAACGCGATAGACGACAGGATGCAGAATAGATGTTTCCCCATATGCGGTAGCGGATGCAGAACGGATGCGGTGTGGATACATTTTCCACATCAACAAAGTTTTGAGCAGCTCAAAACTTTTTGAGCGATTGGAACCTCAGTCGACGGAGGCTGGACGGATAGAGAGAAAGAAAAACGGACGGCAAGTACTATAGAACGGATGCATCGCTCTGTTAACACAGGATGCAAGGTTTCTCATCCGTTTTTACATCCTCTTTTCATCCGTATGGGCAGGTGTGACATGGGCTTTATCATCGGAAGAGTGCCAGTATATATATTGAAAATATAATCTGACTCGCTGAATAGCCGTATGTCTCTTTTAGATGACGCAGGAGATTGCTTCAATATTTGTCCTAATATCCTTGCGCTAATAAGTTTCTTCCACTCATCTGATGAAGCATTGATTATCTCATTAATTACTCTCTAGAGTTTGATTATATACTGTCTATAGGGTTCGAGGGTTATTTAGTGCTGTTTTTTAAGACCTTATAAAATATGGGACACACTCATTAATGGAAAGTCAACCTTTCAGATTGCTTACTTCTGTGGATGCTACTTAATTAATAGACTTGGCTAAATGAAATTTCATCCAGGCTCTTGTTAGCTTTCTTAGTTAGCATTTTCTTTGTGATTGATTTATAACATGAGAAGACAAATTAATGAAAGTCAAAAGCAATCACCTCCTTGATCCAAAATCTGAATTTAAAAATTAGTGATATGAAAAAGTTATGGAAGATAAGGAGAGATTGGATGCGAAATATTCTCAAAATGCTTTTTTTTAAAAAATAAATAATAAGTGTTGATTAATTTTATCACAAACATTTACTTCACATGCACATATTTCCAACATCGAAACAAAAATGTAATATATACAGAACTTTCCAAAAAGTGGTATGATTTTGATTCTCTAATTCAGGTTTTTGTACCAAAATTTCAGTTAAACTTTTCATTATATACTAAGCCGGCCACTGGCCGATGGATGCAAACGTATGCATAAAGGACCACAGCAGACAAGTAAAATATTCGGGGTGGCTCCACCAGTTGTTCTTCCGCTCCAAAAAAAGTGGTGAAAATTTGCTGATAAAACAGAACAGAAAAGAACAGCCAAAACAGATGTGGGTAGGATGTTAGCGAGGATGTTAAATGGAGTTGTTATAGGAAACCTAGCAGGATGTCAGCAGATGGAAGCGGATGGACACATGCCGAAGGCTGTTTGGGGAGGAGATTTCAAAGAGGATGCATAGCAGAGGGTGGCGGGATGATAGCAGAATGGAGTGGATGCATCACAGACGCCTATAGGAAACAAAAGGGGTTGCTCGCGTGGATGTATATGGATTGCAAAGGTTCCAATTGCACGATCGGGGAGTATGAATTGTGTAGCTCTGCAGTATAAAAGGACGCAGCATGGATTGCAGTCAGCATACAGGGGTAAGAACGTGCGCCACATACATTTTAGGAGGAATACATGATCGTCAGTCAGGCAAGAGATTGAGGAACGCCCATGCCTACTCGTTCCCGCCCTTGGCAGGAGAAGACAAGAACCAGATCCACCCCCTGGCACTGGACTCTTGAAGCAGCTGGTGCCTGCTGCTGCATGTGGTTGGACCAGCCCCAAGGCCCTCAACAGCCTGAGTGAAGTGCCTCTGTGCTGAGCCTTGAAGCGCCGCGTGCTACACAAGCCCCTGAAGCCCGGTGCTACACAAGCCCGCTGAAGGGCCTGTGCTCAAGCCCCTGAAGCCATGCTGCTCAAGCCCTGAAGGCCCTGCTCAATCCCCTGGCAGAGGAGGAAGAGGCAAGAAGCAGAAGGAGAGATGAAAACAGATACACCATTTTCCGAGAAGCATGAGGATGAGGTGCTGGAATGGCTGAGGGAGAACGAGTAACTCTGGAGAAAAGGGCACAGTACTTTAGTCCAAGACACGAGAGAAGCAGGAAGCTTGGAAGAACAAGGCAGAAGCCTGGTACACTGCAGAATACTCCTTGGATGGTGGAAGCCATGCATACTGGTTATGGCAAGCTTAACCTCGAACGAACGAAATCCGGGCAGGCGCGGTCAAGCTCACTGACCGGGAGATGTATGTATGCGCCCAGTGCAGTTTCTGGAGTGTGTAGGGAAATTTTTTTTCCTATTTTTTTTTTATTTTTTTCCACCGAGGGAGCAGCCCCTCTGAAGACCCCTTCCCTCAGACAGGCCCACAGGACAGCCAGTCCTCTCCAGCAGGAGACAACTACCCTGTCCAGGCAGGTGTCTTCAGAGCGGAGCCCCACGGCAGTGACCCCCCGGACAGTGCACTCCCCATGCGGCCAGACTTTGGAGGAGTCCGTGGAGGGATGATGCCTTGGCTGCCACAAGGGAGGCAAGAAGAAGCAGCCACAGAGCCTACCCACCCCTGCCCCCACCCCCCCCCAGGCTCCAACAGGATGCAGGAAGAAGAGCAGACTGCTCTGGAGGGCCAGGACCACAGTGTGTCTTATTGGAGATCATGGGACACAATGAAAGACCAGCAAGAACATCTCTCTCAGTTGGTCCACAGTGACATACTATCCTCTACGGAAGCCTTCATCACCTAAGTGAGAGCAGACCCTCAGGAACCTGCCGAGGCCCCTAGTACCAGGTGATTGAAGCAGAAGATCAAGAAACTTTCTGCAGCAACCCTCAAGGCCAGATGAAGCTGCTACCTACTAGGTCAGGTCTGCTCTCCGATCCAAGGTTGATGTCACAGCCTTCCATGGCTTTCAACAGCCCCTACCTTTACCAAGGCTATGACTACCAGGATTCCCACAGCAGAGCAGAATTCCCAGTCAGGCCAGAGTTCATCGCACACACAGATGCCACTCCTCACCCAGCTGAGACCAGAAACAGCCCCACTACATTCCTCTTCCTTCCATCTCCACAGCTAAGCACCAGTCAACGGACAATCTGTCGTTCTAGTATGTTGGGGCTGACGATCTCAAGTCCTTGATAAAGGGCCTCTCAACCTCATGGATGTCAGTCAGCTCTTAAGACAGGCTTCCTGAACACACTTCCCCCTGTGGTACCTTCCTAGTTCAACACGCACCAATTGCACTCAGACCAGCACTCAACAGGCCACAGCACCTCCCAGCAAGATCGCTGCCGCTCACCTTGAACAGCTGATATCAGGGATACATGGACTCAGATGACTGAGAATAGTGTCAGATGGTAACTGAGTTGTTTACATGTTAACAGTTCTTATCGTTCATGCTTAGACCACTTTATCTGGAGCTCTCATTTGCTCTTTTAATAACTCATAAAAGTTTACCCTAGATAAGTTAACAAGGCTCTATCTTTGGAACTTGCTGAAAATTATCATATTATACAGTAACTGGTTCATTTTGCTTATATTTAATAAAGTCATAAAGTTTTAAGAGAGTTAATAAAGTTATCTTCTGCTTAGACACTCTTAATACACTTTACTTGGTTATTTGCTTAATTTAATTAAAGTCATAAAGTTTACCTTAAGAAAAGTTAAGTAAAGGTTATTCATTTGCTTTAAAGCACAACTTGGGTCATTTTCTTTTTTAGTAATAAAGTAGTTTGGTGAAAAACTTTTGAAAAATGGTTTAAGACTTTTGCATGCATTGTGGATAGATAAGGATTACTTGTGGCGATAGATAAACCAACCATAAGTGGGACTGATATGGTCCACCATCCAGTGATCAGAGTGATTTTCTCCCTTGCTTTATAAAATAACGTGCTGTCCGCTAGGTGTCTGTCTACTACTCTTAGACTACTCCAGAGACTCTAAACAATATGGATACATCCCAGTTACAAACATTTTCTCTGTTTTTAATCCTTTATGTACGAGATGCATTTCAGCTTACATCCTTTCTATTTCTTCTCTTCTGTTTTTCAGCTGCAGTGGGTGTGAGTGAAGGGATGGCCAGAGGATGCAGAGAGGAATACATCAGATGTTTAAAGGGATGATAATGAAATAGAACGTTTGTTGCCGTATATGATCATGGCATGTACATCATACGTATACGCCGGAAAAGTTTATCCGTTCACAAAAGTTTTGTGCAGTCTCAAAACTGTCTTGCGGCGGATGACAATTGCAGGAGGACTGCTTTCCAATGGATAAAGCGTATGCGAACACAATATACAGATGAGTACACAACGGAATGCAAGCGTTTTCAACGGATGGCAAGCTTTTTTTAACATTTTACATCCTCTTTGCATCTGTAAGTGCAGTGGGACTGGGCCTTAAGGACTTGTCAAGGTCTTAGATGTTTTGAGCAGCTTCTTAGCAATTTCACCTTCATTTCAGGTTCCATCTGAAAGGATTCTTCATTAAATTAATTCCTTCACTCCTAGAAACATATCAAACATTATTTTGATATAGATGGTGACGCAGGGTAGCGGAAAGTATTTTGAGATAAATAGAAAAGAAAGCAAAGAATGCATAATATATTGCTTTCATGTACTGACAGGTGCATTGAGAGTATTTTAGGTGGCTTTTGTGTTTTTGACAGATGGGTTGAGAATGCATTTTTACAGCCTTGTCAATACTGGAAATGGATGTCCCAAAGGTGTTTTTTCAAAAGGCAGCTGGACTTTTTTTTGTGTTTTCCTAGGACCTTTTGCTTCTCATCCAAGAAGCTTCTTCAGTTCTGACTGAAGGGTGAAGAGTGGAAGGATTTATATTTCTGTCAGTCATCTGGTTGTTAGCACTTCCTCTGAGAATTGTTGAGGCCACTTGGAGGTTTATCTGTGCCCCCAAAGCCAACTGAATCATAGGGTAAAGGGGTATGAAATCTTGGAACTGCTGAAAGAATTGTGTTATAAGCAGGAGATAGATGGTATCATATGTCTTCCCTCTGTTGAGACAGGACTGTTCAATGGTAACATAGAAGCCAAATGTCTTCAAGGAAAAAAAAACAAAGAAAAGTTTGAAAAAAACATCATAAACTGGATGACTGGGAATCTTCATAGATGCCTAGAAGTGGACTTTATTCTCTTAATTCTAGAGTTCAGAAAAGAAATTTCCATCGTTTGATTCTTTCTATCACTAATGCCTGATTATCTCATTTTCAGGGTAATCTGTAGGCAAATCTTCTGCCAGACATAGCTGCTGTACTTTGGTAGTGCATTGAATGGTAAGCCACCATTGTTTCATTGTCCACAACATGTAATTAGAACATATTTGAGGACACACTGTGTCATTTTCTTTGCTTCTTTACACAGCAGCAAGGACATTTATGGTAGCTTTCTCTAGTCTTTGTCATATTTTGATTCATCAACATTCTTTTTGTCCTAGACGAAACTCTGTAGTTTCTCTCTCTCTCTCTCTCTCTCTCTCTCTCTCTCACACACACACACACACACACACACACACACACACACACACTCTACAGTATTATTTAATAATGTAGCAACCTTCATGAGTTGATTTTTTAAAAAAGTGGACTTAATCAAAACATTACCCATCTGAGATTTGAGAAAATTATGTCAATTCTATGGTCTTCTTACTTTTATCCTTTTGTTTCTTTAATTATCATTCTTCTCTCTGTATATTATGAGTCCATTATTATTTTAATTGATTGTATAATGCCTAAAGAGTTCTTTTCATAAATACCTCATACGTCCAGTAAATTAATAAATAACACATTTTATTAAAACATTTAATGGAAATATATTTCTTGCTATATTTTTTCTTTTGAAGACATTTCACTTCTCAACCAAGAAGCTTCTTCAGCTCTGACAGGATAGTGGGGAATGGAAGGATTTATATTCCTTGCAGACAGCTGGTCATTTGCATCCTTTTAGAGGATCATTGAAGCACTTGGATATTCAACAATCCTCTAAAAAGATGCAAATGTCCAGCTGTCTGCAAGGATTATAAATCCTTCCATTCCCCACTATCCTGTCAGAACTGAAGAAACTTCTTGGATGAGAAGCAGAATGTCTTCAAAAGAAAAAACAAGGAAGTCCAGTTGCCTCCAGAAAAAGTACCTTTGGGACAACAATGACCTGGATGACTGAGAATTTTTATAGATTTTTTTGTTATACCAATAGAAAACATTCTAGAAAAAGTTATACTGTATCAGAGATAACCATAGCAACTAGAATATTCCACCTTGAAAAGAAAGTACAAGTACTGGTATGGAACATGGATTAATAATTAAAATAAAAAAGAATAGATGTGCTGGGTACTAAGATTAAGAGAAAGGGGAAAGAAGTCACAGATTAGAAGTAATATGACTTGATGTTCTGCAATGGTATTGATAAATACACACTAAATGAAGATATAGGCTTAATTAGGAATGGAAAAACTAAATTATATATTGTAGTTTGAACTGGTGTCATTTATGAAAACAACAATCCATAAATTAATGAAATAACAGAAAAAATTAGAAACAATGTACATTAATTCAATTCATTAGAATAATTATTCCAAAAATATTCAAGGACATCTCAAGCTTTAAACATTCCCACTGATACAGCAAAACAAGAAATATTGCACTGGTTCCAACTGAGTAAGTGGACACTGAACAACCACCAATTGGACTGAAATTTCAGTCACTAATGCAGAGATTAAGACATCATGTTACCAGACCCGATTGTTGGACAATTTTTATGACAGTCGTTAAACAAACTGTTATGGGTATTTTCAGCAAATCCATTTTTCCAAATGTCTTTGTTTGTTGGAAGCTAAATGGGAAGATTGCAAATTATGATCATGTGAGTACCTGAAGTTTCAACTGTGGTCAATGTGAGTCAGTGCCTAAATTGTGATCATGTGACTGCAGGGGTAGTGTGTTGTTCATAACTTCAAAGATGGTAATAAGCCACTTTTTAAGGCCATTGTCACTTTGACATTTGTTAAACAAACTTTCATTTAGCAGAGCAGCAATGTTTACGATAGAACAGTCATAATTATCAACATATAATTTATATATTCAATTCCAGGTATTTTTATGTTGAAAATGGACTTTAATTACATGACAGCCCTAAGGTTCTAAACTCAGATTATCCAAAAATGAAGATTTGGGGGGGGGGGTGCGGGGGAAGTTTTCCAAAACAACAAAAGTTAAAAACTAGTTCCACTGGCCGATGGATGCAAAACGTATGCATAAAGGACAGAGCGGACGAGCAAAATTTCGGGGGGTGGCTCCATTCACTGTCATCCACTCCTAAAAGTGGCAAAACTTTGCATAAACAGAACGGAAAAAGAACGGAAAGGAACGGACGAGGGTAGTAGGTAGTGGGGATGTTAAACGGATGTTCATAGTAAACCTAGCAATGACAGCGGATGACACATCCGAAGGGCTTCCGGGAGGAGATTGCGAAGCAGACGCATAGCGGAAGGGGCGGATGCATAGCAGATGCCGTGGATACATCACGGACACCTATAGGAAGCAAAGCGGATGCCGCGCGGATGTTATATCAGATGCAAAGTGTTCACTGCGCATGCGGGGAGTATGAATTGCATCAGCTCGGTGGATATAAAAGGATGCAGCTCACAGGCAGTCAGCATTCAGAGGAAAGACGTGCTGCCACATACATCATCAAAGAACACCATGGTACGTCAGTCAGGGAGAAGAGGAAGCCAGTGCCTACTCGTGCCAGCCCGGGCAAGAAGGACAGAACCAGCATGCCACCCCCTGGCACTGACCTGAAGCTGCTGGTACTGCTGGTGGTGCTGCTGCTGGTGCTGCTGCTGCTACTGCTGCTGCTACTGCTGCTGTGGTGGACCACCCCATGGCATCACAAAGCCCTGCTGCTGAAGGCCTGCTGCTCAAGCCCCTGAAGGCCCTGCTGAAGCCTCTGCCAGAGGGGGAAGAGGCAAGGGAAGAGAAGGGAGAGAGGAAACAGTACACTGTTTCCAAGGATCATGAGGGGGAGGTGCTGGAATGACTGAGGGGAGAACGAGTACCTGTGGAAAAAGGGCCACAGACTCTTATCACGACACCAAGAAGAAACAGGCAGCTTGGAGAGACAAGCAGAGAGCCTGGGTACACTGCAGATGTACTCCTGGGATGGTGGAAGCACATGCACACCTGGATGGCAAGCTACACCTCAAGAAATCCCGGCCAGGCCACTGTCAAGCTCACTGACTGGGAGATGTACGTCATGGCCAAGTGCAGTTTCCTGGAGAGTGAGATCCACCACCAAGGAGCAGCCCCTCTGAGACCCCTCTCCCTCAGACGCCCACAGACACCACTCCTCTTCCAGCAGGAGACAGCTACTGCTGTCCTGGCAGGTGTCTTTGTGGAGGGCCCCACGGCAGGGAACCCCCGACAGCTGCACTCCCCATGCCGCCAGACTTTGGAGGATCCCCTGTCACAAATGGAGGAAGAAACAGCAGCCACCAGAGACCAAATGCACCCCTACCCCCACCCCCAGCTCCACAGGATGCAGGCAGAGAGGCAGACTGGAGGGCCAGAGCCAAACTGTCCTGTTGGAGATCTGGGACATGATGAACACCAGCACAGAACGTCTTCTCTAAGCTGGTCCACTTGGACAGAGGATGCTCCATCCACCACAACTTTCATCACCTATGTGAGCACACCCTGTGGGATATGCCGGCCCAGTACCAGTTGACAAAGGAGAAGATAACAGCATTTCTGCACAACCCTCAAGGCCCATCTGAACCTGCTCCGACCCAGTACAGGTCTGCTCCTCCACCCAGGCGATGTCACAGCCCTCACGGCTTTCAACAGCCTCTCACCTACCAAGGCTACGACTACCAGGACTTCCCACAGCAGAAGCAGACCTTCCCAGTCAAGGACCAGTTTCATCGCACGCCACACACACCACACCTCGCCCAATTGCAGACCAGACAGCCCCACTACACTCCTCCTTCTCCACCCCACAGCCAAGCCCATCAACGGACAATCTGTCATCAGTCTTGTCATCAGTCCTGACATCCAGGTACTTCATAAAGGGCCTCTCAACCTCCTTGGCTGAGTCAGCTCTCTGAGAGCTCTGAACACCACCATCACCTGTTGTACTCTCGGAGCCAAGCCCCCCAATGGTGCCTCAAACCAGACTCAGGCCATAGACACCTCCACAGTCCCTGCTTGCTTAACAGCTAGAGACCATGGACATAAGTCAGAGTGGACTGTAATAGTGCAGAGACTGAGTTGTTACTTGTTCACTTTATCTTTGCTTAGATACTTTACTTGGTTCATTGTTTTTTTTAATGACGTCATACAGTTTACTTAAGTCAGTTAATAAAGGTTATCTTTGCTTAACCACACTTGGTTCATTTTTTTATCCTTAGTGAAGTGCTGGTGAAAACTTTTAACAAATGGTTAAGCCTTTGCATGCTTGTGGATAGATAAGGAGGAATGTGGATAGATAGGTAGTATGTGGGATAGATAAGGTAGTTGTGGGATAGATAGGATAGTTGTGGGATAGATAAACCTCGCTGCAAGCATAGTGGGACTGTATGGTCTACCCTCCCAGGTGCCACACCTATGGCCCTTTATTATCAATAACAATTTATTCACTGACCAATACATTTCAAAATAAACAAAGCTCTTTATCAATGCCCTATTCATTGTAGGACCACTCAATATACATGACACAATTCTCATCAGTGTTGTGAGACAGGCTCAAGGAAGCATCCATTAATCATCTATCATCCAGCCCTTGTAGTTGAAATAGTTGACCCTGAGTTAGCTGGAGCTTTGCAGGCCATGTGCTTCCCCTCTATGGCTCCAACGGTGTGGGTAAAGCTCCACCTCTGATACCACTCTTCGCAAGTTTCCTCCAGCCTTTTCAGTGGTGGGGCACTTGAGAAGCTCCTCCACGTTTTCTTTGATGATGGCCTGCACCACTTCTCTGACCACTTTGCTGATGGTATTATGTGGCACCCTCACACATACTGCATGTTTTTGAATGTGGTTCAGAGGCCAGGTGGCCGCAGAGTCAGTGCCACTTCAGTCCAGGGTCCAGGCTGGGACGGAGGTTAGGTGCTAGGCTGGTCAACCTAGGTCTCAGTCGCTCTACAAGTTTCGTCAAACATGGCTTGTGGCATCCTCATGAAGTGAATGGAATGCACGAGGGTCTTCATTCCTCAGCTCCACCATCAACTGGTCATAGAGTCCAACT
This sequence comes from Laticauda laticaudata, assembly GCA_004320025.1. NCBI lineage: Eukaryota > Metazoa > Chordata > Lepidosauria > Squamata > Elapidae > Laticauda > Laticauda laticaudata. Next base: position 20,336 of record BHFT01043080.1, read on the forward strand.
CCATTCTTCTCACGATCCATCCTCGCAACCCACACAGCTCTTGGATGTCTCCTTCTTCTCCTTTTGTGTATAAAAGGTGAAACAATCTGAACAGGTTTGCCTTCTGATGATGAATGATCGCAAGCTACCATAGGACTGTGTCATATCCATGAGGAGAACAATGGATGAAGTGGAAGACCAGACCAAGGGTGAGGGTCTGTACACCATAGCTGCTGACTCTCTGAGATCCAGGTGATTTCCTCCCTCTTTTATAGAAAATATCGGTTGTCCGCTTGTGTCCTTCTACATACTCTAGACATACTGCAGAAATCCTAAATATCCGAGATACATCCAGATACAAACGTTTTGTCCGTTTTAATCATTTTATAATACAAGAGGATACGCTTACATCCTTTCTATTTCCATGCTACTAATGCTGTGTGGGATGTTCCGGTACCTTCGTTTCCTCCCTCTTTCCATTTTTCAGCTGCAGCGAATGTGAGGTTGCAGGGGATGCCAGAGGATGCCGAGAGGATACAGCAGACATTTAGGGATAATAGCAGACATAGAATATTTGTTGGCCGTATATTGCCGTGGATGTACATCGTACGCAGTGGAAAGTTCATCCGTTCAAAACGTTTTGTGCAGCTCACAATGTGTGAAGCAAGATAACCTTTATTAACAACTGTCTTAAGTAAACTGTATGACTTTATTAAAAAAGCAAAAGGAACCAAGTAAAGTGTCTTAAGCAAAGATAAAGTGAACAGGTAACAACTCAGTTCTGGCACTTTCTCAGTCACTCTGAGGCATGTCCATAGTCTCAGCTGTCGAGCGGCCAGGAACTGTTGGTTGATGGCTATGGCTGGAGTGCTGGTCTGAGGCGTCATTGGGGTGTCTGGCCCGAGAGTACAACAGGGGGATGTTGTTCAGGAAGCTCTCTGAGAGCTGACTCAGTCCTGTAAGGTTGAGAGGCCCTTCCTCAAGGACCTGGGATGTCAGGCACAATACTGAAGACAAGATTTTCTGTTGAGGGGCTTGGCTATGGGGTGGAGGAATGAGGAGTATAATGGGGTGTCTGATCTGCAGCTGGTCAGGTGAGCATCTGTGGCATGAGATGTACCTGGGCCGGACTGGAAGGGATGCTCTGCTGTGGGAAGTTCTGTAGTCACAGGCCTTTTAGGGTAGGTTGGGAAAGGGGGGGGCTGTGAAGCCCGTGGAAGGGGTGTGAATCACCGGGTGGAGAAGCAGTCCTGGAGTGGTCAGAGCAAGTTCAGCTGGGGCTGAGGGTGGTGCAGCAGTGCTGTGATTTTCTCCTTCATCACCTGGTACTGGGCCTCGGCAGGTCCATGAGGGTCTAGGTCACGTACGTGAATGAAGGGCTTGCGGTTCGAGATGGTATATCACTGTGGACCAGCTGAGAGAGAAATCTGTGCTGGGTCTTGATCGTGTCCCTGATCTCAAGCAGGACAGTGTTGGCTCTGGCCCTCCAGTCTGCCTCTCTGCCTGCTTTTCTGTGGAGGTGGAGCTGGGGGTCGGTCTGGCTGATTCTTCTTGCTCCATTTGAAACAGGGATCTGCATGTCCTCTGGCATGGGGAGTGCAGCTGTCGGGGGTCTCTGCGTGGGCCCTCCAAGCCACCTGCCTGGACATGGTAGCTGTCTCCGGCTGGAAGAGGAGTGGCTGTCTGTGGGCTGTCTGAGGAGAGGTTTGACAGAGGGGCTGCTCCTAAGGTGGCAGTCCTCCACCCTCCAGGAAGCTGCACTTGGCCATGACGTACATTCCCCGGTCAGTGAGCTTGACAGCGCCTGCCCAGATTCTTCAGGTGCAGCTTGCCATACCAGGTGTGCATGTGCTTCCACCATCCCAGGAGTACATCTGAAGTGTAGTCCAGGCTCTCTGCCTTGTCTTCCATGCTGCCTGCTTCCTCTTGGTATACCGATATATACTTTTCTATTACAGGTACTCGTTCTCCCTCAGCCAATTCCAGCACCTCCTCCTCATGGTCCTCGGAAATGGAGTTCTGTTTCCTCTCTCCATTCTCCTTGCCTTGCCTCTTCCTCTCTCTGCGCAGGGGCTTCAGGGCCTTCAGCAGCAGGGCTTTGAGAGCCTTGGGGCTGGTCCACCACAGCACCAGCACCATCAGAAGCAGCAGGAGAAGCACCAGCAGCACCAGCAGCACCTACAGGAGAAGCACCAGCAGCACAGCAGCACCACCCCAGCAGCATCACCAGCAGGAGAAGCACCAGCAGCACCAGCAGGAGAAGCACCAGCAGCACCAGCAGGAGAAGCACCAGCAGCACCAGCAGCAGCAGAAGCACCAGCAGCTTCAGAGTCAGCTCCAGGGGGTTGGATGGTGGTTCTGTCCTTCTTGCCAGGGCTGGCAGGAGTAGGCACTGGCTCTCTCTTTTCCCTGACTGACGAACCATGGTGTTCTTTCAAGATGTCTCTGGCAGCAGGTCTTTCCTCTGAATGCTGACCTGCTTGCGAGCTGCATCCTTTTATATCCGCAGAGCTGATGCAGTTCATCCTCACCGCATGCAGTGAACGCTTTGCATCTGCTACGCATCTGCTACGCATCCGCTATGCATCCTTTCAGCGTCCGTGATGCATCCGCGTCATCGCTACACATCCTCCCCTTCCGCTACACGTCCGTTTCGCATTCTCCCCCAGAAGCCCTGCGGATGTATCATCCGCTTCCATCTGCTAGGCTTCCTCCGAACATCCACTTACCATCCTCGCTACGTACTACCCCCATCCGTTCCTTTCCGTTGTTGTCCGTTCTGTTTATGCAAATTTGGGGCACTTTTGAGGAGCAGATAACAATGGATGGAGCCAGCCCCGAAATTTTGCTCGTCCACTGTGTCCTTTTTGCATACGTTTTGCATCCGTCAGCCAATGTGACCTAGCCTTAAGGCTTTATAGATTGGTATTAGTACTTCCCTTGCTTCTGACTATCCCTCTGTTAATACAATTTAGGATTTCATTAGCTTTTTTGGCTGCTGCTGCACACTGCTGGCTCATATTTAGCTGGTTATCACTAAGACTCCAAGATCCTCTCACAGTAACTGCTATTGAGCTTGGTTTCACCCAGTCTATATTTTCTTTTTGTTTTTCTTGCCTAAGTGTAGGACTTTACTTTTCTCTATGTTGAATTTCATTTTATTAGTATGGCCAATGTTCTAGTCTGTCAAGATCCATATGGATCTTGAGCCTATATTCTTGGTTGTCAGCTATTCCTGCCAGTTTAGTATAATTGCAAATTTGCAGATTATATTCTATTCTTTTCCCTCATCTAAGTTGTTAAATGAAGATATTGAAGAGTACTGGGGCCTAAGATGGAACCTTGTGGCACCCCACTGCTTACTTCCCTACATGTAGACTTAGACCATTTAAGGACTACTCATTGAGTACGGTTTGCCAGCCAGTTTGCGAATCCATCTTGTGGTGGTGCTATCTATTCCCTTTGTTTCTAGCTTACTAAGAATTAGGTTGTGTCTACTTTGTCAAATGCCTTGCTGAAATCTAAATATATTACGTCTTACAGTATTTTGATGGTCTATTAATTTAGTCACTTTGTTGAAGAATGAAATAAGATTGGTTTTGGCATGATCTGTTTTTAACAAACCCGTGCTGACTGCTAGTTATTACTTTACTTGTTTCTAGATGTTGGCAGATCTGTTTTTTACTATCTTTTCCAGTATCTTCCCGGGTATTGATGTTAGGCTGACTGGTCTATAGTTTTCTGGGTCTGATTTTTTTTCCTTTTTTGAAGATGGGAACCACATCAGCACTTTCCAGTCCTCTGGTAGTTCCCTGGTGCTCCAAGATTTTTGAAAGATTATGGGTTGCAGTGAGATCTGAGATGACCTCTGCCAGCTCTTAATCTGTAGGACGTAATCCATCAGGCCCAGTGATTTGTTTTTCACAAGATCCAGAGGTGTCTTTACTTATTTTTTTGTTTTTAACTTTTACTTTTCTGGTCTGCTCTTTTTACAGTTATATTTTTGGTGGGTTGAGCTATAGTTTGTTATTTGTGTGAAGATGGGATGCAAAGAATGAGTTCAGCAGTTCTGCTTTCTCCTCTGTTGCCTGTTACTTCCTTGCCATCTTCTCTCTTTTTAGTGCGGACTATTTCCTTGATTTTTTTTTCTTGTTATTTATAGTTGGAAGAATTTTTTTTTATTATCTTTGACCTTGTTGCAAGTCTTTGTTTGTTCTGAGCTTTGCAGTATCCTGACTTCGTCTTCCAGATTCTGGCTAACTGCTGATATTCTGCCTTAGTTGTATGTCCCTCTTTCCAATTTTTTGTTACTCATCTTTTTTTACTTTATCAATTTGCCAGAGAGAGCTTTGTGTAGCCATGCTGGTTTCTCTTGAGACTTCTTGTTTTTCTTCTGCAGTGGCATTGTGCTGGTCTGGGCTTCTGTGATTGTACTTTTCAGAGTTTTCCAATGTTTTGAGTTGTTTTCCCTTTAGGATTTCATCCATGAATCTTTCCCAAGTTCTCTCTGAGTTTTTTTATTAAAATCAGCTCTTTTTAAATACTGGTATCCTTTCTGACCAGTTGTTCCAGTCATAGGTTTTCATCTCACCAAGTTTCTGGTATTCAAATATATCATATTTACTTTTCATATATTAGTCGTTCAAGTTTACCCTGCTTGTTCGCCCAGGACTTTGTGTGTTTGTATATAGGCACTTAGAGATCTTTATGTTCTGACACCGTGTTTACTGTCTAAATAACCTATGTTGTGCCTGCTGTCCCTACTTTCTTACCACCTGTTTGATTAGTGCACATGGTTGGCCAGCACTCACTATTAAATACTTGGTTTTGGTTGGCATCAAGGTTGATAATCTTACCTGCACAAACATCTATTTTGCATGCACTGTTATCCTTCTTAGTTTTAGGTTGCTGGGGACAGAGACGTTCTGAAACCATTAATTCTCTGTCCCTGTTATATTTTGCTACTGTTAACCTCATTCGTGGCAGTAGATAACAGATGATATTTTCAACAACATCAAATTCTACATTCCATGTAATGAGAAATTAATTGGTTTGAAATCTGCCTTGCAAGCATGACAAAAATACTGAAACAGAAAATAGAACTTCAAGAAAAATTATATTTTAACATTATGTTGTGATTGCAAAATCTTAATTTTGTCTGTTTCATATTAGTTACACAAAATGCAAACATCAATTTAGAATTTGATATAAACCATATGCTTATATCTGGACACATTGTATGATTTCACATATCTTGCTAGCTGTCATGCTCCTGTTAGAATCTGATTCCGAGGGGGAGGCTGAGCAGCTGACAGGGTTTGGGAGTGTGGCTCTGTTGTCTGTGGGAAAAACTAGGAAAGGGCAAAGTCCAGCTGGGCAGAGCAAGGCAGAAAGAGATAGAGCAAGGCAGAAAAAATTCAGAGGAAGACCCAGGCCCACCCCCTCTTCATCCTAGGACACGCAGGAAGGAAGAACGGAGAAGAGAGCAACATGAATTGCATGGCTTACAGGGAAGGAAATGGCTCTGATTCCCTTCATTAGCTGCAGCTGGGAACACAGTGTTTATAAAAAGGAGTTGCACACAGCCAACTGTTGAGAGCAAATTGTGAATTATCTGGTATTGTGAAGGCTTATCTGGGTTCCTGGTGTCTTCCCAACTGTGTGTGTTTTGCTGGCCTTTCAAGTCTGCAATTCCTTCTCCTTACACTGTCAAGTTAATTACTGCAGCATGGTTTGTGTGGATTTTTATTTACAATTTGTATGTACTTTGTTTTCAGACTGAATTTCCTCCACTTAAAGACTGCTCTTGGTAGAGTTTTTTCTCCAGATGAAGATAGCTGGACATTGGGAGCAAAATTGGAGATACTAAAGGGACTCTTCTTACTTATGTGACTGTGTTGCCTTTGTGCCATGCCCCAGGTCATAATACTTTTAAAATCAGATTTATCAATAAAGTCATGATTGGTACTGTGGAATTTATAAAGCATGACATACAGCCACAATAGGTGATTTAACATTTGCTGAGTTAAAATCAAGCCAATTACCTTATGATTTACTATAGTAAGTGAATCTAATTTTATTTAGCATGGAGATTCCATTTAATTCCTAACTGCAGAGAACATAAGATTAGCAGGAAGAAAAAAATTATCATGATGACATGGATAGAACTCATCATGACAATTTTTTTCTCCTTGCAAATCTTATGTTCCCTCCAATAAAATAATGCTGACAAGCAGAGAACAAGTTACTTTGCTTATTATGTCCTACACATAAGACAGGAAATGAAATACAAATGGAAAAATCAAAATCAATAGCATTCTGAAAATGGCAAATAAAACATCATGCTATGAAGAGAGACATGGAGCATCAACTGTGGAAAGGACACCACTATTTATACAGATGAACTTCTGGAGAGAGAAGAGCCTACCATTCCTTTACATCCTTAGATATTTATAATGAACCCAAAAAAGAAAAAAAAAAGGATTCTGCCACATCCAGTGTATGGCTCCCAAATAATCTAGTCATATCCGTTAAGGCAATGTTCTGATTTGTTGCAAAAAATAGTTTTTGTAAAATATTTTATTTATTATACATAACTTTTCAAACCTTCTAAAGCTATCTAAAGAGATGTGGTGGCACAGAGGTTAGAATGCAGTACTGCAGGCTACTTCTTCTGACTGCTGGCTGACTGCAATTTGACAGTTCGACTCTCACCAGGCTCAAGGTTGAATCAGCCTTCCATCCTTCTGAGGTTGGTAAAATGAGGATCAGGTTATTAGGGGCAATATGCTTAAAGAGAGCTGTAAAATACTGTGAAGCAGTATATAAGTCTAAATGCTGTTGCTATACTCTGCAATTTTATTTAGTATAGAAAGCTTTTAATGTAATTTGGACAACCAAATTTTTAACATTGAATTCCCATGTGTCAAAGTTTTACAAATATTTCCAAGATAAGTCTTTCAGAATTACACTCTGTAGTATACTGCTTAATGCAGTCAGTCATAGTAGGTATTTCCCCTTCAACTCTGAAAGATCAGTCTAGTTTGATTTTTTTAACCAAATTTGCTTCCATGACAAGGATTTGTATTTTTATTTTTTTAATTTATTTTGATTTGTCAATTGCTTACAAGATAATAGGTACAAGTGTAAACATAGTTATGAATATATGGATACGTATAAGAATAAAAGATACAATTTTCTTATTTCCTAAAAGCCATATTAAAAAAAGCCATCACGCCATTCTGTCAAAAGGCTGTATATGCATTGTGACATTGTCCATTTCCCTCAAAAACAGCAGGTGTTGAGGTGAGATGGTATGACACTGCCTTTGTTATGTTGTCAACAAAGAGCTTATAAGGGCACCCATGGTGCCTCCATATTGCAACTAACCAAACACTTTTTGTCTAGAATTAAAAAAATATATTTTCCCAAACTCATGTCACAAGTCCATGAAAGAAGTAGGACTTTTATATCCAAAATATTCCAATAGTTAACATGAGCTTGTTCAAGGCTAGTTTTATATTTAAGGATAATTGGGTCAGCCAATCTAGAGGGTAAATATATTGAGTAAACCTATTTAATTCTTCTTTGATGAAAGGGTAATTTAGAACTTTAAAAGATTATCTACCATCTTTCATTTTTTAAAAAATGAATTGAAGCAATTCTTAGCAGAACTATATTTCAAATGTGATTTTAGGTAATAATTTTGAGATAAATAGGGCATTGGATATGGATTTATCATGCACTTTTTTTTGGAAGATTTTTATATTAAATAAATGCAGATTAATGCAGAGTCAAAATGAGATAGCAAATTAGCAAGCAATTGTCTTGCTGAGTAGCCCTAATCATCATTTCTCTGTTCTCCAGCCAAGCTTTCAGAATATTTATTTGATAACAGAAACTCTCAGCAAAGCAGAACTTTATTTCAAATAGGTGATGACACAGCAAATCCCAACAAGTCCAATCCTGGCCTATGCCTAATGTTTCCCTATGCCTAATGGATAGAATCTTACCAAAATAAAGATATAACTTTTTAACCTACCAGATACATTCTAAAATGTTCTAGGGCAGCGGTCGCCAACTGGTGTGCTGCGAGAAAATTTTGGTGGGCTGCAGAGAAATCTCACTCCCCAGAGCACACCCCCAAAGCAATTAATCCAGGCTATGCAGAAACACAAGGCTGTGCCATCCACATGGCCCATGGGAACCCTCCCCGCCTACTCACACCTTCCCCAACAAACCTGCCTGCTAAATTACTAATTTTCCTTTTTCTGACCATCAGCTGTTCTGCTCTGCCAGGAGATTTAGATTATCTAGGAAGCAGGAAATGGTTGGATTTCTTGCTTTCTAGCTAGTCTTTAGATCTTTGGCTCTGCTTTTAAGCACAGCNTCTCTTAATGAATCTGTGATTCTGTGAGAAACTAAATCTGCCTGCTTTGCCTGATTTTGGGTAAAAGTTGTTCTTTTTTAATAAAAAGATCAATATTTATATAAATATTTATAATATTTACATACAAGCCATGCCCAGCCAGTCACATGACCACCAAGCCAGACCCACAAATTAGGCCTTGCCCACAGAACCGGTTAGTGGTCCCTAGGATTTAAAATTATAAGTTTGGTGGTCCCTGAAGTCCAAAAGGTTGGAGACCCCTGTTCTAGGGTGTAGCTACCTTGGTGAGCCCTAGTGACACAATAGTTAGAATGTAGTATTGCAGGCTAACTCTGCTCACTGTTAGGAGTTTGGTTCCTTGGATACTGTCCTACTCAAGGTTGATTCATCTTTTCATCCTTTTACCAACATCCTGATGTTGGTAAAATGAGGATCCAAATTGTTGGAGGCAATATCCTGACTCGATAAAGCACTTAGAGAGGCTATAGAGCATTATGAAGTGGTACATAAGTCTAAGTGCTATTGTTATTGCTACTTTGAACCTCTTCCTTCCTCCCCTTTGGAGCATGGAACTGTGCAGTCTCTTACTCTGAACTTTTCTCCGATAAGCTTCCTCCTCCTGCCTCCTCCTTAAAAAAGCTCCATGTTACAAAATACTCCAAAACCCTCCCAGGGGCTCATTCCATCACCATGATTTTGTCTAAACTAATCTTGAATTTTCCTTGATAAATCTTGGTGAGTCTCCACTGATGGCTTGTTCTGTTCTGGAGAAAACAGTAGCTTAAAATAAGCGAGATAAGAGAAACCACAGTAGAAATAATCAACATGAAAAGGGATTGCACTTTCCTGGTTTAACCTTTGGGAAAGATCCTTTGTCCCTAATTGTGAAACATATAAGTGTTGACCATATACTTGACCATATAAGTGGATTTAATGCTCACTATGAGGCACCAGAAAGAATTATCTGGGGTTAGGTTGTTGTCTTTTTGTTGGTTACTGAGACAAAGATTTAGAGGGAGAAAGATGTCCACCTGATTTGACATTTCATGTGACAAACAACCACTTGGTCATTCTATACTGTAAACATTGGTTTCTGGGCAAGACATATGTGATTTTGTAATAAAGAATGGTTTATACGTGGTAGAAACCTTTTAGTTGAAAAACTGCTTCAGGTCCATTGTTGAACCATAATGAATTACAGTAACTATAAGGAAACACTTGCAATTTCAATATCGTAGAAAGAGAGAAACTACATTTAGAGCATTATACATAAAAACAGTTTTTCCAGGATGGCTTTTTTTTTTAAAGGGAATTTAATAACCATAAGCAAACTTTTATGCAATAGGGGAATACAATTCAACAAGACAGTTTGACAGAGCATCTCAAAATGAGTGACAAGTCACTTTTGAACATGGATGCAAGGTTGATGCATATGTAAAACTGGTGAAGTTTGTATTCAAATCTTCCAACTACCCTTTTGCTATTTTTAACCTTCTCCACAATGAAATTAATTGTGTCTCTTTGCATATGTTTCAATGGGACTTTAAATTATTATTATTTTATTAGATTTGTATTTAACATTGTCACAAGAGTATGATGGTAACAACTTCCCAACAAGAGTATAATATCAAAAAAATATAGAGGCTAAATAACAAAACTGTTAAAGAACAATCATAGTTAAAATATCTTCTATAAGCTCTCTTGAACAGCACAGTTTTTAAAAGTATTTAGAAAGTCCTTAATAGGGGACCAAACTAATATCAGGGTGGGTGGGTGGGATGAGAATTGTACCATAACAAAGATCTACCCACTAAAAAGCAACACTGGCTGGCATATTTGTGGATTTCTTACCTCAAGGAAATAGATAATTACTTACAGTTTCTTTCAGGTTGATTGCATTGAGTAAGTTGAATCTGACTGAAGAAAACAATCCTTAAAATGTATGGATACGAAGGCATAAAGGCTTTTATATGTCTAATTCAGCAGCAGTTTAAATTGCACTTGACACTGGTAGGAAGGCATTGGGGCTCTGGTGTTCAAATGTTTACATTGACTTATGTCAACCAACAGTGAATAACTGCATTTTGGATAAGTTATAGTCTTATATCTCAGTGATTTTCAAAGAAAATCCCCTGTATAGCATATTCCAGACATCTAAAGGGAAGTAAGTCACTGTTCAGGAGGTAACTTGTGCACTAGATGGAGCTGGACCAAAGACTTACCTTCGCCATGATGTGCACCTGGCCATCCAACTCTAGCCATAAGTTTAGGAGGATCAGAATATTTATCTTAAGAGAAATGTATCTCTTTAAGAGATAGCTGACAGAAAAGCTTGACACAGTGGTACAAATAGCAACTATATTGTTTTCTTATTCCTAGTATTTAAATATGAATAACGAGCACGTCTTAAATTCTCTCCTGACATCTTTAACTTTCTATAACACTTTTTTAATTGAAGATTTGGCCTTGAGAATAATTTCTTTGAAAGAGAGTCCTTTTGTTGATTTAGCAATATACAAATATTTCAAACAAAAGGAAACAAAAAAGATCAATATATAATACTTAATGCAGATTTTTAACTTCTCTTTTTAAAGCCCATGTCACACTGCACCAACGGATGGAAAGAGGATATAAAACGGAGAAAAACATTTGCCATCTGTTGGTTAACGCAATGCATCCGTTGTGTACTCACTGCATACGTTTTGAGCACAAAACTTTTTGAGCAGATAAAGTATCCAACGCGTCCATTCTACATCCGCTATGCATACGGGGAATATCTGTTATACGTCCATCATCAACCGTTATGCATCCGCTATATCTGCTAGGCATCTGCTACACATCCGCGCAACTCAAATGCGCTCCAGTGGAAAATACACACAGGGAGGAAGCGAAATGGACGCGGAATGGACACAAAGCATTAGTAGCACGGACATAGGAAGGATGAAAGCGGATGCAGCTCACATATAAAGCATTAAAATGGAAAAAAATGTTTATATAAGGGACGTATCTTGGATATTTAGGATGTCTGCAGGATGTCTAGAGGATGCAGAAGGACACCAAGTGGAAAAATGATATTTCCTATCAAAAGGGGGAGCAACTAACCTGAATATCACTTTCACTCCAGCAGACGTGGGGTGCAGACCTCTTCAGGCTTGCTCTTTCTCTTGCTCTTCCACAGCATCCAGTCATCTCCACCATGGATCATCGCATACTCATTTTGGTAGCCGTCATCAATCTAAAACAGTGCAAAGCCCTCTACAGGCTCTTTCACCTGTTCTACGGGAAGAAAAGGAGGCGTCCAAGACATGTCTGGGTCAGAAGATGGATCACGAGAAGAGCCGAGTACGGATTGTATGACAAGCTGATGGTGGAGCTGAGGAACGAAGACACTTGTGCATTCCAGAACTTCATGAGGATGCTGCCACATTGCCGCCCAGCAGCATGTTTTGACGGATCAGTTCTGCAGCGCTGAGGACCCAGTTGACCAAGGCAAACACCAACTTCCTCAGCCCAGCCTTGACCCTGGGCTGAAGGTCGGCACTGACTCTGCACCACCTGGCCTCCGTGCACCATGTACGAGGCAGCATGCAGTATGGGCTGGAGGGTGCCAATAATCACCATCAGCATTGTGGGTCAGAGATAGTGGTGCAGGGCCCATCATCGAGAACACCTGGAGGACGCTCCTCCGAGTACCCTTCCACTGAAGAAAGCTGGAGAAAGTTTGCAGAAAGCGAGTGGTATTCAAAGTGGAACTTCCTCACAACCGTTTGGATCATAGATGGGAACGCACAGTGACCCTGCAAAAGCTCCAGCCATAATCAGGTCACATAATCACAACTACGAGGCTCTTTCAGCAGTCATCCTTTTTTTGCCATGGTCCGAGTGCTGACTACAAGTTCATGAGTATAATCGATTGCTTCAGGCCAACGCGGTCAATCTTTCAGTATGTGCCAGTATTACAGACACCAGTTGACCTCAAGGAGGCGGCTGGAACACAACCTCGATCATGAGGCTTCCCAGATCCAGGACCCCCTGTCCCAACGAGCACACAAGATGTGCCCTACGTTCATCGTGGGGATTGCATGCTTCTGCCCTCACAACCTACCCTCATGAAGCCCTACACTTCCAGATGCCTCACCCATGAAGGAGAGGAGGTATCTTCAACTACAGGCTGTCCACGGGCCAAGCGGGTGGTGGGACGCCTTTGGCATCCTGCGAACAGGTTCCAGTACTTCTGCACCATCATTTGCAGCATCACCCACAGGACTGATGAGAGCACTGTGGAAGCTTTGCTCGCATCCTGCACGAACTCATGTGCACCGCTACCCAGTGGTTGCAGAAAGCTCGTGACCTCCAACAAGGGCTAATGGACATAGAGCCTGTGTGAGATGGCAGCCAATGAGCAAATACCTGACAGATACGTGTGCAAACGCCCCAACAGGCTTCACGCTTGCAAGGGAAACAGCAGGCGCAAACCCCTGAACAAGCTGGTGGCAACTTCCCCAGCTGTAGCAGTGGAGTGGCAAGACCGGCGTTGGTAGATGGTAATGGATGCTTCCTTCAGCTTGTCTCATCACACTGAATGAGATTGTGCCTATGTATGGTGAGTGTTCTACAATGATCAGGGCATTTAATAAAAGAGTTGTTGTTATGTTAATGTTGGATGAATGATTACATGTTATTAATCAAATAAAGGGCCATTAGGTTGTGGCACTCTGGGAGGTGTACCAACAGTTCCCACTATCTTGCACTGGAGTTTATTCAATCCCACGAGCTATCTCTAAGACCCATCCGCAAAGGTATCCCTGCCCATTCCCACTGCATATCTTAACCCTCCCACAGCTATCTGCCCATCCCACAGGTATCCCTCGCCAATCCCACAGAGCTATTACCCATCCAAGTATCCATGTCCATCCCACCAGCGTTATCCCTGCCCATTCCCACTGCATCCTTATCCATCCCCACAAGCAATGCAAATCTGTAAACCATTTCTAAAAGTTTTCCACCCAGATTTATTTATAAAAATGAACACACCAAGGTGCGTGAAGCATAAAGATAGAACTTAGCATAAACAAACCTGTAAACAACTGACCCAGTAAAGTGTCCCAATACACTAAGATAAAGTCAAACATGGTTAGCAACCAGTCTCTGGCACTCTTCTCAGCTCACTCTGAGGCATGCCTACCTGTCTCAGGTTGAAGCGCGTCCAGGTGCTCGTGGAGCGTGGCTGCTGCTGGAGATGCCTGGTCTGAGCACCATTGCGGTGCTGGCCCTGACGAGGACAGACAGGGAATGCGTGGCTGTGAGAAGCTGCTCACGAGGAGCTGGCTCTAGTCCTTGATGTTGAGAGCCCCTTCCTCCATGACTATGGTTGTCATCCCAAGACTGTTATGACTGACGGCCGGCTTGGCTGTGGGTGGCAGGAAGAGGGGTAGTGGGATGTCTGTGCTGCTCAGTGTGAGTCAGGCGTGAGGCGTGGGTGGCATCTGTGGCATGAGTTGGCATCTTGCGTGGGTGCGCATCTGTGGCCATGAGTGGCATCTGCTTGTGGTGGCCATCAGTAGGCACTCGTGGCATCAGTGGCATGCGGTGGCAGGCGTGAACCTGTGCCTGACTGGGAAGGGCTGCCTGTCTGCTGGAACTCCTGGTAGCCATACCTTGTGTATGTGGTAAGCGCCTGTGGAAAGCCTTTGGAAGGCCTTTGACATTACCTGGGTGGAGTGAGCAGGTAATGACCCTGTGGATCGGAGCAGGTTCAGCTGGCCTGCAGGGTTTCGTGTCAGAAAGACCGGGTGATTCTCTCCATTTATCCTATACTCATCTGACTTACTTGTGATTCTACATGTCCAGGAGGTTCTGACGTTGACGTACGGTGAGAAGGGCTTGCGGTTTGAGATGGTATGTCAGTTGTTTTGTCACCAGCTGAGAGAGGAGATCTATGCTCGCTTCTGATGGTGTCCCCTGATCTCCAGCAGGATCCATTTGTGTGGCCTCTGTTCCCTCCGGTTTTGCCTCTCTGCCTGCGTTTTCGTCGTGGATGGTGGGAGCGGGGTGGATGTGGGTTGCCGTCTCTCCGTGCCTCATCACTCTCTCTCTC
>BHFT01043083.1:0-53573 GCA_004320025.1 Laticauda laticaudata
AGATGCAGGACTAAAAGTAAAAAAAGAGAAGTGCCAACTATGCACAGAAAAAGTAGAGTTCCTGGGGTACCTGATTGACAAAAATGGAATCTACCCCCCTGAGAAAAGCTTAAAGCCATCAAGGAATCTCCGAGACCACAGAATAAAACGGAACTGCAGGCTTTCCTAGGACTCATTAACTTTTATCATGTTTTCTTGCCCCAAAAGGCAACAACGGCAGAACCCCTTCATAGACTACTGGACAAGACAGCCACCTGGTCCTGGGGCAAGCGGGAAGAAACCATGTTTCAAAAGATAAAAGACTTACTAACATTGGAATCAGTCCTCATACAGTATAGTGAAACCCTACCACTGACCGTGACCTGCGACACTTCATCCTTCGGCATCAGAGCCATCCTAAGTGGCTTTTGTGCTGGACCCACAAAAGGACACAAATTCCTAATAACAGTTGACGCTTACTCGAATTGGCTGGAAGTAAGCGTCATCAAATCCACCACCACAGAGGTCATCATAAAAAAACTAACAGAACTGTTTGCCACCCATGGACTACTGGACTTACTAGTGTCAGACAATGGGCCGCAATTCACGGCGTTGTCATTTGAAAAATTTCTCACTGAACGGGGTATATGACATGCATTAACAGTGCCTGCTCACCCGGCAGCGAACAGGTGAAACAAATGGTCCACTACACAAAAGACACGCTAGAAAGGATGGACATGGTGACATACACGACAAAATAAATAAGAGGCTCACGATACAAAACATAACACCCAGCATGACCACCAACAAAAGCCCAGCAGAGCTACTCATGGGCAGAAAATTACGGTCACATCTAGACAGACTGCACCCAACATACAACCCCGAGAAACCACCAAACTCATCTAGTAAATACCAAATAGTTGCACCGGGAGACACAGTCTATGCAAAACATTTTACGGGGGACCTACTCTGGGTACCAGCCAAAATAACCCAGGTAACAAGCCCCCGGTAGTACCGGTTAGAGACAGAATCTGGAAGAAGCTGGAAATGGCACATCAACCAACTGAGGTCGAGAACAATCACCAACAACATGGGAAATGCACAAACACCACTAACAGACATGAATAAAAAAACCAGAGGGGGGGAGAAACCCCTAACAATAACTAAAAGGGAGGGGAAAACCCCTCTGAAAAACAACAACAACCCGAACACCCCCAAACAATACCAATGGACAGAAAAATTAACCAACTCTACTCACCGGCAGACTACTTCGGCAGAAGGGAACCGGCAGTGATCGAGGAACTAGAAGCCTCACCTGGAAGAAGCAGCCAAGCCAGCTGGACCAGCCCGGAGAGACCAGGAGGGAACAGTGGAACCGACAACTCGACCAGCCTGGATAAACCGGGTGGGAGTTGCAGCAAGAGGCCTGACTCACCCTTCCAGACAGTTCCATTGAGAAGGACGGGAGCAACAAGGATCCCGTCCGAACCAGTCGAAGACAACGCCACATCTGAACTACGCAGATCAACTAGACACATCAAAAGCCCTGCCTATTACGGGACTACATTACGTAGGGTGGACTGAACCAAGAGGGGAGGGGTGTTCTATATCTGCATACTTGAAATACCCTAATCCGATTGGTCCAGAAATACTACGAACTGATTGGTTGAAGGAAGCGCTGTGATTGGCTCACTCTGAATCAATCGCAATTGGCTGGGCCGAGCATGGGAGATTCAGAGAGCCGTCATTGGCCGGCAAGCCGCAAACTCTTTATAAAGAGTTGCCACAGCTCCGAGGTTTAGCACAGATCGATATAACAAATAAAGAGCTGAAAAGTCACACTGCTCTCGAGTCTCTTTTCCCACGATCCAACAGTCTCTGTATGGGTTAAATTTTAATACGTTTCTGACATAAAGGAAGTGTAAGTTGGGAATGCTCATGTAAGGCCATGAAATATTGCTTGATCCATGTCCTAATCTCTGTGTTTTGCAACTAAGCCTCAGTATTGCAGCAGGTATATGATTTTGATAAGGGGGAAAAGGAGAAAGCACATACATACGGAGAAAAAACCATTTTCTTTTCCATTTGCTTTAGAGTATTGTAAAAAAATCAAATAAAAACTGACTTGCTTGAGAAAAAGAAACATTGAGCAAAAAGAAGTGATAACACAATGAAAGCTAAATATTTTCACATAGCAAGCTATTTTTCCTGGACATGTAATCTATATAGCAAAAAAAAAATCAACTTTGATTTCTCCATTTGTAAACAATAGCAGAATGGCAAGGAATTTGATCCAAGACCTTGAGCTAGAAAAAAAATTTCATTTATTCTTTCTTGGATGTTGTTTCTATATGTTTTCATGTTCTGCCTCTGGAAATTTAGGAACAAGACAAATTTGTCAAGTGGAGTGTCAGCCTGGGAGCAAAATAAATAACTAGTAGATTTAAAGAAATACAATTTGGAAATACAATTTTTGTTATCTTATAATCCTAGCTGTCTTTCCATTTGTTTAAAAATTATATTACAATACACACTTTAATAAAATATTTGAAGTAGATTTAATTCAAATGTTAGACCTTTAGGAAAACATAAGGTTTGTCCCTAATTCTTCAAGAAGTTATCTGCATCATGAATCAAATTACATGTTACATAAAACTTTGCATGCATGTATGTTTTAAAACCACAGCTAAGGGGAATGTAGATCAGCTTATAAATATGGAATTAATGTAGAATGATTCATTGTACCAGTGTAACATTAATTAGGATCATTTTATACATAAATGTAGAGAATGTAACATGACTCAACATGACATGAAACCTAAGCCAGAAACTGGAAAGATGATGATCATATGGATCAAAATGAAAAATACAGTTACAATCAACTTACTGGTCAAACAACATGTCATGATCAGGTGGATGGCATGTAGTGAAGAGGTCCGTTTATATTGTAGCATAAGAACAGCTCAACTCAACCAAGGCAAAGCACATTTTACTCCAATAAAATGTTTCTCATAGTCTCCAGCACTTTGAAATGTTCACAAACAAGATGTGGAGATATATCTTTACCTGCTGTAGTTCACCTGTGATTGGTATTTGGAGCCAAGCTGTTCCCCATTTTGGTTGTAATATTGAGATTTCTAAACAAACAAATTCTTTCATCAAGATGTTGTGCATGAATTTATCTAATCTCCTTTCAAAATTTAGTGGCACTTGCCGTGCCCTCCTAGTTCTACAAGTTAGTTATATGCTGACTCACAATAAACAACAAAAATCTATTTAAATTTTATTTAGCAAGCTTCATTGAATAATCCCTGATCCTGCTGATTTGAGAGACAGTAGACTTCCAAATCCAATATCCCCATGGAATGCATGGTTCCATATTGAGGGCCACACAGGAGGGATTTTGTAATACTTGAAACATGGTTTTTGGAGTACTGTTGCACTAGCTAACTAGCATGGAGATTCTTGTATTTTAAATTTGATTTTACGATTGTATTGCTAATAATTGCCCATTTGCCTTAGGCTTCAAGAAAAAAACTCTCTTTCAGAAACCATGACTTTTAGACCATTTGATACATTGTGTGATAAGTGTTTCATTTTTAGCTGTTTTCAAATCTCTGTGAACAAAAAAAATAGTGAAGCTGAACCTTGGAAAGCACAAAGAGTGTATCTTACCCATACCCATTCTGATGTTTTAGTTTGCAAATGCTACTTTTAGAATGCAATGCTCTTTTCTATGACTATATTCATATATTATTGGATGATTTAATTCTTGTGATGAAACTGGACAGACAACTATTTCTAAAGCCCCTGTCACACTGAACCAATGGATGCAAAGAGGATGTAAAACGTAAAAAAAGCTTGCCATCCGTTGGAAAACGCGATGCATCCGTTGTGTACTCACTGTATACATTTTTCATACTCTCTATCCATCTAGCATCCGTCTACTGAGATTTCATCCACTCAAAAAGTTTTGAGCTGCACAAAACATTTTGAGCAGATAAAGTATCCAACACGACCGATCTACACCCGCTACGCATACGGGGAACATCCGTTATACATCTGTCGTCATCCGTTATGCGTCCGCTATATCTGCTAGGCATTCGCTGCGCATCCGTACAACTCAAATCCACTCCAGCAGAAAACGGACACAGGGAAGAAGCAAAATGGATGAGGAACGGACACACAGCGTTAGTAGCACGGACGTAGAAAGGATGAAAGCGGATGAGCTCAGATATAAACCATTAAAATGGAAAAAATGTTCATATAGGGGACGTATCTCGGATATTTAGGATGTCTGGAGTATGCCTGGAGTATGCAGAAGGACACCTAGCGGAAAACCGACATTTCCTATAAAAACGGGGAGGAAATCACCTGGATCTCACTTTCAGTCCAGCAAGCCAGCCCTGTGTGCCAGACCTCTTCAGCCTTGCTCTTGCTCTTCCAAAGCATCCAGTCATCTCCACCATAAATCGTCGCCACTCCTTTTGGTAGCTGCCATCTTCTAACACCAGAAAAGCCCTCTACAGGCTCTTTCACCTTTCTATGGAAGAAAAGGAGCGGCCAAGAAGTTCTGGGTCCGACATATAGATCGAGGAGAAGAGTGGAGTTTGGACTCTATGACAACGTCGAGTTGAGGAACGAAGACACTCGTGCATTCCAGCAATTCATTGAGGATGCCACCAGCATGTTTGATGAAATTGTGGAGCGTCTGAGACCCAGGTTGACCAAGCAGAGCACCAACTTCCATCCCAGCCTGGACCCTGGCGTGAAAGTGTGCACTGACTCTGCGCCACCTGGACTCGGACCACATACAGAAACACGCAGTACGCCTGGAGGGTGCACACAACACCATGCAGCATTGTGGTCAGAGAAGTGGTGCAGGCCATCATCGGAGAATACCTGTGAGGAGCTCTTCAGTGTTTCCTCCACGAACAAGGCTGGAGAAGAACTTGCAGAGCAGTGGTATCAGAAGTGGAACTTCCCCCACACCGTTGGAGCCATAGATGGAAGCACGTGGCGCAAAGCTCCAGCCAAGTCGGGGTCCACTTATTTCAACTACAAGGGCTTTCTTCAGCATCATCCTCTTCGCCATGGTCGAGGCTGACTACAAGTCATGTACATCGATGCTTCAGGCAACGGCTCATCTTCAGCATGCCCAGTATACAACACCAGTCACCTCAAGGAGAGCTGAACGCAACCTCATCATGGGTTTCCAGATCCAGACCCCCTGCCCAATGAACACACAAGATGTGCCCTACTTCATCATGGGGGATGAGGCCTTCTCCCTAGAAGCCTACCTCATGAAGCCCTACACTTCCAGATGCCTCACCCGTGAGAGAGGATCTTCAACTACAGGCTGTTCCAGGGCAAGACGGGTGTGGAGATTGGAATCCTGGCCAACAGATCCAGGTACTTCTCACCAATGCAGCATCCCCAGAGACCGATGAGGAACATCGTGGAAGCTTGCTGCATCCTGCACAATCTCATCGCACGCGCTACCCGTGTTGCAGAACAGGCTCTGTGGACCTCCAACAAGGCATGGGAATGGAGCCAGGTGAATGAGGCAAAGGCGAAACCTGATTAGAACTTGGATGTGCCAGGCCCCACAGAGCTCACGTGAAGGGAAGAAGCAGGGCAACCTCCTGAAACACTGGTGCAACTTCCCCAGCTGGAGCAGTGAGTGGCAAGACAGGATGGTAGATGCATGACTGCTATCGACTGATGAGATTGGCCATGATGTTGAGTGCCCCACAATGAACAGGGCATTTAAAAAAGAGTTTGTTTACGTTGAAATGTGTGGATCAATGATTCAATTTGTTATTGATTAATAAAGGGCATAGGTGTGGCACCTGGGAGGGTGGACCATACAGTCCCACTATGCTTGCACTGGAGGTTATCTATCCCACAGCTATTACATCCCACACCTATCTAGCCCATCCCACAGTTATCCTGCATCCCACGCATCCTACCACAAGCTATTACCCATCCACAGGTATCCCTGCCATCCAACTGCTATCCTTACCCATCAACAAGCTGTAAAGGCTGATCCATTTCTAAAAGTTTCCACCAAGACTTTATTACTAAAGAACTGAACCAAGTGTGTGAACAAGAAACCTTTATTTAATAACAATATAACTATAAAAAAAAGACCAAGAAAGTGTCCCAACAAGATAAAGTCAACAGTAACAACCCAGTCTCTGGCATTCTCTCAGTCACTCTGAGGTATGTCCCATAGTCTCAGGTGTAAGGATCCAGCTTGTCAGGTGGTGCTGCGCTGGAGTGCTGGTCTGAGGTGCCATTGGGTGCCTGGCCCGAGAGGACAACAGGTGATGGTGTGTTAGGAAGCTCTCAGAAGCTGCTCAGTCCTTGGAGCTGAGGGCCCTTCCTCCAGGACATGGGGTGTCAGTTGCCCAGACCATGACAAATGTTCTGAGGCCGGCTTGGCTGTGGGGTGGAGAAGGAGGAGGTAGTGGGGATGTCGTGAGTGGGCTGTGTCTGGTCTTGGTCGTGATCTGACTGTGGTGGCATGGTGCAGTGATCGGTGGGGTGCATCGTGGCATTGTGTGGGTGGTATCGTGGCATCAGTGGCACGGTGGCATCGATGGAATCTGTGCCTTGGACATGGGAAGGCTGCCTGTGCTGCTGGAACTCCTGTAGCTGTAGCCTTGGTAGTGAGAAAAGCCTTGGAAGGGCTGTGACATCACCTGGGTGGAGGAGCAGACCTTGAATGGTGGAGCAGGTTCAGCTGGGCCTGGAGGGTTGTGCAGAGACCCTGATTCCTGTCCTTTATCACCTGGTACTGTGGTTGGCATGTCCATGAGGGTCTGGTTGACGTAGGTGAGGAAGGGCTTGCGTTTGAGGATGTATTGTGGATGTGTACCAGCTGAGAGAGGAGATCTGCATTGGTTTTGATGGTGTCCCTGATTCCTCCAGCAGGACAGTGTGGCTCTGCCCTCGTCTGGCTCTCTGCCTGCTTTCTGTGGCGAGGTTGAGCGAGTGTGGCGTGGTTGCGGTTTGGTCCTATGTGGAAGTCCCTGCTTCATTGCTTCCTCACTGGTGCCTCCTGACGAGTTACCTCCACGTCGGAAGAGTGTGCAGCTGTCAGTGGTTCGCTCATCGGGGTGTGCCAGGCAGAACTCTGTCGGACAACTGCCCACATGTGCTGTCTCTTCTGGCCAGAAGACGGACTGGCTCGTCTGTAGGCTTGCCTGAGAGAGAGGTTAGACAGGCGGCCTGCTCCTCTGGTGGCAGATCTCTCACCCTCCAGAGCAACTGACTTTGCATAATAGGTCTCCCGGTTCAGAATCGAGCTTTACCCGCATGGCCTGGCCAGATTTCTTAGTGCAGTTCCCGTACCAGGTGGTGCATTGCTTCCACCACCACGCGAGACATCGAAGTGTAGCCCAGGCTCTCCGCCCTTTTTCTCCAAGCCCCTGCTTTCCCTTTGGTGTCTCGATAGAAGCTGTGGCCGCTTCCTCCAACAATACTGTTCTTCCCGCAGCCACTCCAGCACCTCCTCCTCATGCTCCTCTGTGATGGAGTAACTGCTTCCTCTCTCCCTTCTCCTTCTCCCTGCCTTGCCTCTCCTCCTGTCTTGGCAGGCCTTCAGGCAATCAGGGCTTCCAGGGCGTTTTCTGCCACCCCGAGCCGCCAGCCAGATGAAGCAGCATCGTGAGAAAAGCCACACCAGCCCAGAGTCCAAGCACCAAGCAGAAGCACCAGCACCAGGAACAGCACCATCAGAAAGCACCAGCACCAGCAGAGCAGCACAGCAGCAGAAGAAGCAGCAGCGGCAGCCACCAGCAGCCAGAAGAAGCAGCACCACAGCAGAAGGAAGCAGCACACAGCAGCAGAGTTCAGTGCCAGGGTTGGATGTTGGATCTATCCCTCTGCCATGGCTTGGCAGAAGATGGTACAGGCTTCCTCTTCTTCCCATGATGAAAGAGTCGTGTGAGAACGATGTCTCTGAATGAAGATGTGTCTGGCAGGCAGGCTTTCCTCTGAATGCTGGCCTCATGCGGAGCTGCCTCCCTTTTTATATCCAGGGGCTGATGCAATTGCATCTTCCCCCGCATGCGCCAGTAATCCGCGTAGGCTTTCCGCTAGGCATCTGCTCTGCATCGCTACCGCATCCGCTCTGCATCTCGCCCTTCATCGCTCTGCATCCGCTCTTTCCATTACGTTGTCCCGGCCTTTGCTCTGCTCCCCGGGCAACCCCTCGTGGACGTGGCCATCTGCTTCCAATTCCACTTTCCATCCGCCCTAGGCTTCCATTGAGCAACCTTTTACATTCCGCGATACGTCCTCCCCCCTGTCGCGTCTTTTTCCTTTCTCTGTTCACTGAAAATTTGGGCACTTTTGAGAGCGGATAGCAACAGATGGAAAATTTGCGTCGTTCTGCTGTGTCCTTCTTTAATACGTTTTGCAATCCGTCGGCCGAGGTACCTGCGCCTTTTAAATCAATCAGCTTTTGCTTTTGAAGTTCTTTGTTGTGATTAACTATAAAAGTAATGTAAGATTTTTTCCCTGGTTCCCCCTTTTCAGAGTATTCTTAATAAATGTTTGTTAAATGATCCTTCCAACCTCAGTGGCTATTGCGAAAAAGGTAACCCAAGACGAACCCTTAGGGCCAATTTGGCCAACAAAAGCCAGTTACTCCCAGATCATATATCAAATTTGTCTTTTTCTAAATTAAAAGAGTCTTCAAACATTGAAGTCGGAAGTTAAAGAAGAACTGAGGCTGTCACTTATGAAATATAAACCAGGACACCCAAGAAAAATATAATCGGAACAAGAAAAGCCATGAGGGGAATATTTTATGTAGCCTGCTGCCATATATCAGCCCCATTAAGAAGACAACATCCTACAGACATTTAGATCTCTATGTCTCTGCTCTGTCTCGCTCAGATGACAGATTGACTTTGTATTGGGAATTTCTTTTAAGAATACAAAGCTCAGCTTTCTACCCAAGCCAACAATTGTCTGTTACAGTATAATTTTTCATAAGTCTGAACTCATTTGCCCATGTTGGCCAGGAAGGTAGGCAAGCTCTATTTTTGATGTTGTGTTCTCTTTGTTTGATTACTTTGTTTTAATTTTTATACAATCCACAAATCACTCTGTGAAATGGGCGACTGTATAAATTATAGATATTAAAACAACGAAGCAAGACTAGCATGGGCAAGAGGACTAGCAGGTTTGTGGAACAAAATTGTAAGTGACATATTTTCTTATTTCCTTTTTGTTTCTTCTTGCTCATTGAAATCAGTATAATTAGAATGAATGCATATTTCAATATGAAACTTTCTGGTTCCTGATATGGTGACAAATTTTATTTACCAACTTGTTTCCTTGTTAGACTAAAGAGCTATCTTGTCATCTTTTAGCCTGTTTTATTGGTAAGTGGAAATCCTTTGTCCCTTTTTATCATTTAAACATTATCTCTCAGTAAATAAATTATGGATTTAAAATAAAAAAGAAAGAGAAAATAAAAATTGTTTCCTGAATGAGGTGAAGAAAGAGCAAAAGCTCGTAATTTCAGCTGAATTTCTTCAGGATCCACAATGAAAGTTATTATTACACAATACTAAAAAGAAAAATTATTTCCTTTATGTTAAAATCTTTTTTCTTTAAAATTTTATAATGGCTGAATTAATCAATAAAACCATAGCTAAATTAGTGAAACACAGTTTTGGAGGTTGAGAACAAAAAATCTGACCACATTAGACCAAAAAATGTCAAAACCTGAAACAAGTAAACTAAAAAAGGTTCAAGATGCAATGAGACAATTTATTTCATTGAAATGTTTGATAATTTTGAAAGAATTCCTTTAATGTAAGCCTTTAGTATGACATAATTACTTTTTATCTTTATTCAGAAATACAACCATCTTGTGGTTTTGTTTTCCTTGTTTGTTTCCATTCAGTGTAAAAAAAATTCCATTCCATTGTGACTAGGACTAGTTTGAACCTGGTCAATAAAAAGGACAATTATTTTAATCAAGCTTAAGATGACAGCAATTAAAAAGCCAATAGTCCAATTACCAGAGGCGCCCATAATCCAGAAAAATTTCTTGTAGAATTTCCTACCTAGAAGTGATAACTCTAATTATAAATCATGATGGTGGCAAAAGAGCAGAGAATTAGACATGAAACTAATACTTGCCTCATGCCATATTTCTGGAAAGCAATAAGATCAAATTGTGGCCGCAAACTTACATATGAGTTTAAGCGCCCCGGTCACACTGCACCAACAGGATGCAAAGAGGAGTTAAAACAGAACAAAAAAGCTGCCGATCTAGTATGTTAACGCCGATGTACTCACTGCCCCGTGCTTCCTCTCATATCCACCCAGACATCCGTTTGATTGACGTTCATTCCGCTCGGAAAGTTTTGAGTCCTGTTCAAACTTTTGCGCCGGAAATGTACCAATTCGTCCGTTCTGCTCTGCCTATGCATCTGCTAGCAATACGTTCTGCCATCCGTTACCACATCTGCTATATCCGCTAGGCATCCTGCGCATCCACGCAACTGCGCATCCGCCCGACACAGGGAGAAAGTGGAACAGAACGCCAGAAACGGAATGATAATGGATGTCCTAGCAGATGCAGCACAGAGAAACAAAGAGTATAAAACGAAAAAACATCCACAGACGGGGACCTATCTCGGATAATTAAGGAGTCTAGAGGATGGCTAGGGATGCCTAGAGGATGCAAAAGGAACACCTATTACTACCATAAAAAGGGGGAGCAACACATCCGGATCTCACTTTCAGACCAGCAGCCCTGCTGCAGACCTCTTGCAGCCTTTCATCTGCCTCTTCCTCTTCCACAGCATCCAGTTCATGCCACCATGGATTGTAACAGAGTCCTTTTGGCCAGCCACCCATCTTCTGCAAACATGCAAAGCCATTCTACAGCTCTGTGAACTCTACTACGGAAGAAAAAGGGGCGGCCCAAGAGCGTCTGGGGTACGAAGATGGCTTCGCCAAGAAGAGCAGAGACGGGACTGTACACAAGCTGGATGGTGCAGCTCAGGAACGAGACACTCGGGCATTCGTCAGAACTTCATGAGGAGCCTCCAGCCATGGTTTGACGAAGTTGTGCAGCGCCTGAAAACACCCAGGTTGACCAAGGCAAACACCAACTTCCGGCCCAGCCCTGGACCTGGGCGTCAAGGGTGGCGCACTCCACTCTGCGCCACCTGGCCCCAGGACCACCTACAGTAGCATGCAGTACAGCTGGAGGGTGCACAGCAACACCATCATTATTGTGGTCAGAGAAGTGGTGCAGGGCCATCATCGAAGGAATTACAAGGAGGAGCTCTCCAGTGCCCGTCTACTGCAAAAAAGGATTGGAGAAAGTTGCAGAGCAGTGGTATCAGAAGTGGAACTTCCCCCCCAACCCACCGTCGGATCCAATAGATGGCAAAGCACGTGGCCTGCCAAGAGCGCCAGCCCAAGTCGGAGGTCCACTTAGTTCAATTACAAGGCTTTCTTCAGCATCATCCCTTCACCTGCGCATGGGTCAACTTGCGTACTACAAGTCAGTACATCGATGCCAGGCGCAAACGGGCATCGTCAGATTGCACAGGTATACAACGCCAGTCACCTCAAGGGAGCTGCAACGCCAAAAGCCTCATCATGGGCTTCCAGATCCAGACCCTGCCCCCAACGAACACACAAATGTGTCCCTACTTCATCATGGGGGATGGGGATGCCTTCTCCCTCAGACACCTACCTCATGAAGCCCTACCACTTCCAGTATGCCTCACCCGAAGAGAGGATCTTCTCAACTACAGGCTGTCCAGCGGCAAGGCGGGTGGTTGGAGAACGCCTTGTTGGGCATCCTGGCCAACAGTGTTCCAGGTACTTCTCCAACACCATGCAGCATTGCCCAGAGACCGGTGAGAGAGATCATGAAGCTTGCCTGCATCACTGCACAATTCATGCGATACCCGCTTCCCCAGTCTTGTCAGACAGGCTCGTAGGAACCTCCAACAAGGCAATGGGGACCATGGACCCTGGTGAATGGAGGCAAGGGCGAAAACCTGAGAGACACTGAGGGATTGATGCCAGGCCCCAACAGAGCCTCACGTGAAGGATAGCAGCGCAACCTCCTGAAACACTGGTGCAACTACCCCATCTGGCAGCAGTGGTATGGCAAGACAGGATGGATAGATGCTTAATAGGATGCGTTCCTTCAGCCTGTCTCATCAGCACTGATGAGAGTGGGGCCACATATGTTGGGTGCTGGCCTACCAATGAACAGGGCATTAATAAATAGTATTGTTTATGTTCAAATGTGTTGGATCCCAATGCTTACATTGTTATGATAATAAAAGGGCCAAAGATTGGCAGCTGTGAGGTGGACCAATACAGTCCCACTAATGCTTGCACTGGCAGGTTATCTACCCACAGTATAACCCATCCAAGTATCCCTGCCCATCCCATTGCTATCTTAAACCCATCCCACAAGCATGCAAAAGGCTTTAAACCATTTTCTAAAAGTTCCAGCAAGACTTTATTTAAAAAAAAGAAACGAAAGCAAGTGTATGAATCCAAAATAGAACTTTATTAACAAGAAGATATAAACAAAAATGAGTCTCTGGCACTCCGCTTGGGTCCAGCTCCAGTTCATTGGGTGAAAGGTTTCCAGGTGCTTGCAGGTGCGCTGCGTCTGAGTGCTTGTCATCAGCTTCTCCCAAAAGCAGAAAGCAGCAGAAGAGCCCCAGCCCGAGGAAGAGCGACCCGTGCTTGCAGAAGCCCCAGCAGAACCAGAGTGAGGGCCAGGGGCGGCATGGTTAGCCCTGTCCTCTTGCAAGACTGCGCAGCAGATGGCTGAGCTTGCTGTGGCTTCAAGCATGGTTGTGGATTGCTGGCTGGCAGGAGGCTGGCAGAACCAAGGCTGCAGGAGGCTGGGCAGGGAAGCAGGCACCAAGCGCTGGCAGAAGGCTTGCAGGCGGCAGCCACCAAGGGCGGCAGGAAGGCTGGCACCAAGGCTGGCCAAGGAAGACTTGGCAGGCAGGCAGGCACCAAGGCAGGCACCCAAGGGCTGGCAGGCAGACTGGCTGGCAGCAAGGCTGCCAGGCAGGGCCAGACAGCAAGGCTGGCAGGGAGGCTGCAGCAAAAGGCTGGCAGGCAGATAGGCAGCAACATGCAGGCAGGACAGCAAGGCAGTCGATGTGTCTGGAAGCAGTCTTTGCCTCTGACATGTGACCTGCTTCCCAAAAGCTGCTTCCTTATATCTGTGGGCTGACACAATGCATCTTCCCGCATGTGCAATTAACGCTTCAGCATTTCTCCACTAGGCTTCCCGCTGTGCATCCGCTTCGATCCGCTGTGCATCTGCTCTGAATCCGCTGTATCATATCCGCATCCACTTTGCTGACGCGTCCCCCGGGAAGCCTAGCAGATGTTGCCATCTGCTCCCACCGCTTCCATCCGCTGGGCTTCCGTCCGCATATCCGCCCTGCGTCCTCCCCACGTCCGTGTTATCCGCTCCGGTTATGCAAATTTTTGCCCCTTCTGATAGCGGATAACAATGGATGGAACATTTTTCTCGTCCGTTGTGTCCATTTTGCATCCGTTGGGCAGTGTGGCAGGGCCTTAAGTTTCAATGTTTCTTTGCTTTTTTCTTTGTTTATTTTGCTTGAGGAAAAATCTCATCTGGAAAGGCCAGGAAGCTGAAGATGGTAGAGAGACAAGAGATTTCAGGGGGAGAAAACTTCACAAACTGAAGACAGATTTTAGCAGAATATTAGCTGAAGTAATTAAACTGGACTAAATAAAAGTAGTCCTCGACTTACAACTACAATTGAGCCCAAATTTTCTACTGTTAAGTGAGATATTTATAAAGTGAGTTTTGCCCCATTTTATTACCTTTCTTGCCTCAGATGTTAAGTGAATCACTGCAGTTGATAAATTAGTAACCCAAATGTTAAGTGAATCTGGCTTCCTCATTGACTTGGTTGTCAGAAGGTTGCAAAAGAGGATCAGGTGACCTTGAGACACAGCGATGATCCTAAATATGAACCAGTTGCCAAGCATCTGATTTTTGATCACATAATCATGGGAAATTCATGATTATGAATGAGGACACAACCAGTAAAAACAGCCAAATTATTAGTTTTATACAGTTTTACAAAATATAACCCCTAACGTTGCTGGTTCTGGAATTTCCTTGTCAGATGCAAGAGACCAGGAATATTATCTATTTCTTGGTAACTCTATGCACTGTACTATTTAAAGTTTAGAAAGAATAACAAGCAGCCTTGCCATTGTTTTGACTGCAGAAATATACCGAAAATTGCTTCCAAAACAAAGAGTTCAATTGATGACAGCTTTGGCAATTAAATATAAGATATGGGCTGTATGTGTTGAATATGACTGTCATATAACATCTCTGCACATGTCCAAGTCTTCAAATGAGTAGAAATGCGCAACTTGTGTCACCCTGGTAAGCAGCTGTCAGCAAATGCAACAGATTGGAAAAGGGAAAAATCTATTTAAAAGAAAATGATGCAGCCACCAGATCCAAAGAGTCATCCTCTAGTGAACCAGTGCTTTGTAGATGGTATAATGTAGTATTCGTAGAAGTTGTAAAGGCCACTGGACCCCTCCTCCTGACACTTTTTAAGTAGGCTCTTTCTTTTAACTATCTTCTGCTGCAGAAATGGTAGAGTTCCTAACTAACCAATAGTTCTTCCTATTATGGTTCTAATTATGTATGAGCCTGCAGGGCTAACAAAATGGAAGCACAGCATGAGGTTTTTTTTTTTCTATAAGCCCGGGTATCTCAATGAACATTGGGACTGGAACAGACAGCCTTTCATGAGGTCTAAATATCTATGAACTCTGAGTAGAAGCTGGGGCAGGGTTTAATTTACTCTCGTGTTGCTGTAATTTACATGCAAATGGAATTAACTTAAACTGCATTTAATGGGGTCTATTATTTGAAATTATTCCTTTCAAATAATTTAAACATGTTGCTTCATTTTTGCATTATGAGAGAGGAAGAAAGGTGCAGTTTTGCCTCTGCTGTTGAATACTTGTAGTAAAAAGAAAGACTTTTATAAAATATAGTTACACTTCAGGCAAATATGACTATGTCTTGAGGCTAGCAATGTGACAGAAAGGTTGATTCTGCCATGACACAGGAGGAAATGTCCTATTTCAGACAGAGAGGAACAGAAACAAGCCAAGCTAAGATAGTCCTTGACATGAGTCCTCCACTTACTAAATATCAGCAGTGGTGGTGCAGTGGTTAGAATGCAGTACTGCAGGGTAACTCACTTGAACTCCAGGAGTTCGATTCTGAGCAGCTCAAAGTTGATTCAGCCTTCTATTCTTCCGAGGTCAGTAAAATGAGAATCCAGCTTGCTGGGGACAATATAATGACTCTATAAACCTCTTAAACCTGTAAAATGCTGTGAAGCAGTATATAAGTCTAAGTGCTATTGCTATCAACTTTCTGTGCATCATCTTTGATGATATTTCCTGTAGTGTTGCCATATACATCTGCATCCCAACTTTTCTGGCTTGGCAGACCAGTGGTAGCATGGTAGCGAATGGGAAGAGGGGATAGATTCATGCCTGCACCGCTTTCATAAATGCAGCTTCATGCATGCTTGCTCATTCACCACTTCTGTGGCCCAGTTCTCAAAGGGCTATGGAGCTGGGCCATGGACCAGAAGTTGGGGACCCCTGATATTTATTTTATTTATTTATGTATTTTTGTCAATTGCTTACAAGATAATAGGTACAAGTAAAACATAGTTGTGAATACATAGATACATAAAAGAAAAATAAAAGAAATAAAAGAAAAGAAGCAATAGGACAGGGACAGTAGGCACATTGGTGCACTTATGCACCAATATCATGATATCATAATATCAAGATCCTTGGTAGATCTGCTGAATCTGAGAGCACTGGCAAGCTGGTTAGAGGCACAGAATATTCTGTTCCATAAAACTATTGCACTTCATAAAATTAAGAACTATCTACTGCCAGATTAGGTGTCTGTATACTTCTTGATAATTCCAACAAAAAATTGTTGTATATTTGCAACACATTTCATGGTTGGGTGAGATAATGTCGACCTATATTAATATTACCATATTTCCTCAGCTTATTTGATTAATCAGTTTTAAGCTCTTTTTGTGTCTATAATTCTGCAAATGCACATTCATACTGAATTAAAATAGTATTTATAGCAAAGAGGTTTATAGATATTGAAAATACATATTTTTTAAAATATGGGAAATATGGGGAAATTATATTTTAAAAAGTAAGAAACAAACAGAAATAACACCTTTTTCATTTTCACTTTCTTAACATTTTCTCTAATGTTTTCACCAAATCTCTTTTCATTTCATTTCTCATTTTTTACCTATTGGCAAATGACAAAACTTCACCTTTCAATCTTAAGCCCCAGTCACACAGCACCAACGGATGCAAAGGGTATGTAAAACGGAGAGAAACAATTGCCATCTGTTGGTTAACGTGATGCATCCGTTCTGTACTCACTGCGTCCGTTTTTCATACTCTCTATCCGTCCAGTATCCGGTCCAGCATCCATCTTCTGACATTTCATCCGCTCAAAAAGTTTTGAACTGCAACAAACTTTTTGAGCAGAAAATGTATCCAACGCATCCGTTCTACATCCACTACGCATAATGGGGAACATCCATTAGATGTCCGTAGTCATCCGTTACGTGTCCGCTATATCTGCTAGGCATCCACTGCGCATCCGCGCAACTCGCATCTACTCCAGCGGAAAACGGACACAGGGAGGAAGCAAACGGACGCAGAACAGACACGCAGCATTAGTAGCACGCACATAGAAAGGATGAAAGTGGATGCAGCTTGCATACAAAGCATTAAAAGGAAAAACAAATTCGTATAGGGGGCGTATCTCAGATTTATTAGGATGTCTGCAGGATGTCTAGAGGATGCAAAAGGACACCTAGTGGAAAACCTATATTTCCTATAAAAAACGGGGAGGAAATCACCTGGATCTCACTTTCAGTCCAGCAGCCCTGGTGTGCAGACCTCTTCAGCCTTGCTCTTGCTCTTCCAAAGCATCCAGTCATCTCCACCATAAATCGTCGCACACTCCTTTGTAGCTGCCATCGTCTACAACAGTGCAAAGCCATCTACAGGCTCT
Source organism: Laticauda laticaudata (assembly GCA_004320025.1). Lineage (NCBI taxonomy): Eukaryota > Metazoa > Chordata > Lepidosauria > Squamata > Elapidae > Laticauda > Laticauda laticaudata. The sequence continues at coordinate 17,147 of BHFT01043083.1, forward strand.
TTCACCTATTCTATGGGAAGAAAAGGAGGCGGCCAAGAAGTGTCTTGGTCCGACGGCATAGATCGGGGAAAGAGTGGAGTTTTGGACTCTATGACAACTGTCGAGTTGGAGGAACGAAGACACTCGTGCATTCCAGCAATTTGAGGATGCCACCAGCCATGTTTGATGAAATTGTGGAGCGTCTGAGACCCAGGTTGACCAAGCAGAGTACCAACTTCCATCCCAGCCTGGACCCTGGCTGAAAGTGGCACTGACTCTGCGCCACTGGACTCGGGGACCACATACAGAAACACGCAGTACGCCTGGAGGGTGCCACACAACACCATCAGCATTGTGGTCAGAGAAGTGGTGCAGGCATCATCGAAGAATACCTGGAGGAGTCTCTTCAGTGTCCCTCCACTGAACAAGGCTGGAGAAAACTTGCGAGAGCAGTGTATCAGAGGTGGAACTTCTCCCCACACCGTTGGAGCCATAGATGGCAAGCACGTGGCCTTCAAAGCTCCAGCCAAGTCGGGGTCCACTTATTTCAACTACAAGGCTTCTTCAGCATCATCCTCTTCGCCATGGTCGATGGCTGACTACAAGTTCATGTACATCGTGCTTCAGGCAACGGTCATCTTCAGATGCCCAGGTATACAACACCAGTCACCTCAAGAGGAACTGGAACGCAACCTCATCATGGGTTTTCCAGATCCAGACCCCCTGCCAATGACACACAAGATGTGCCCTACTTCATCATGGGGGATGAGGCCTTCTCCCTTAGAGCCTACCTCATGAAGCCCTACACTTCCAGATGCCTCACCCGTGAAGAGAGGATCTTCAACTACAGGCTGTCAGGGCAAGACGGGTGGTGGAGAATGCTTTGGAATCCTGGCCAACAGAATCCAGATACTTCTCACCACCATGCAGCATCGCCCAGAGACCGTAAGGAACATCGTGGAAGCTTGCTGCATCCTGCACAATCTCATGCACACGCGCTACCCCGTGTTGCAGAACAGGCTCGGACCTCCAACAATGGCATTGATACATGGAGCCAGGTGAATGGAGGCAAGGGCGAAACCTGATAGATACTATTGATGTGCCAGCCCCAACAGAGCCTCACGTGAAGGTAAGAAGCAGGGCAACCTCCTGAAACACTGGTGCAACTCTCCCAGCTGGAGCAGTGGAGTGGCAAGACAGATGTAGATGCTACACTGATGAGATTGGCCATGTATGTTGAGTGGCCCTACAATGAACAGGGCATTTAAAAGAGTTGTGTTTACGTTGAAATGTGTGGATCAATGATTCAATTGTTATTGATAATAAAGGCCATTAGTGGTGGCACCTGGGAGGGGTGGACCATACAGTCCCACTATGCTTTGCACTGGAGGTTCTATCTATCCCCACAGCTATTAATCATCCCACACTATCCCACAGCCCATCCCACGAGGTATCCCTGCCCATCCCACTGCTATCCTAACCCACCCCACAGCTATTACCCATTCCACAGTATCCCTGCCCATCCAACTGCTATCCTTACCCATCACACAAGCATGTAAAGGCTGAAACCATTTCTAAAAGTTTCCACCAAGACTTTATTGACTAAAAGAACTAACCAAGTGTGTGAAGCCAAGAATAATCTTTATTAATTAACAAACTGTAAAATGACCCAAGTAAAGTGTCCAATCAAAGATAAAGTCAACAGGTAGCAACCCAGTCTCTGTACTCTTCTCAGTCACTCTGAGGTGAGCCCATAGTCTCAGGGGTGAAGGATCCAGGTGCTGTCAAGGTGGCTGCTGCTGGAGTGCTGGTCTGAGGTGCCATTGGGGTGCCTGGCCCGAGGACAACAGGGTATGTGTGTGGAGGAAGCTCTCAGAGAGCTGCTCAGTCCCGTGATGTTGAGAGCCCTTCCTCCAGGACATGGGTGTCAGTCCAAGACCAATGACAGATGTTCTGAGGCCGGCTTGGTGTGGGTGGAGGAAGGAGGAGTGTAGTGGGCTGTCTGGTCTGCATGTGAGCGAGTGAGGCGTGGGTGCATCTGTGGGTGTGGGTGGTATCTGTGGCATCAGTGGCACGGTGCACATGATACCTGTGCCTGGACTGGGAAGGGCTGCCTGTGCTGCTGGAACTCCTATGTTGTAGCCTTGGTAGATGAGGGGCCTGTGGAAAGCCTTGGAAGGCTGTTGACATCACCTGGGTGGAGGACAGACCTGGACGGATGGGAGCAGGTTCAGCTGGCCTGGAGGGTTGTGCAGAAGACCTATGATCTGTCCTTTATCACTGGTACTGTGATCGGACATGTCCATGAGGGTCTGGACGTAGGGAGGAAGGGGCTTTGCGTTTGAGGGATGGATATGTGGCATCAGTACACCAGGCTGGCCACATGAGTCGCAACTTGTCCTGCGACTGAAGAGGTGCTTCGATGTGGAACTACACTCAAAGCCTGTAAGTAATGATACAATAGACGTGAATTGGCAAGGGCTCAGTGAACATACCTGGGGTGCTCTGAAGAGCAGACCAAAAATTTGGCGCCATGTCGAGAGGGATAAGACTATGGCACTTAGCCATTGTGCAGCAGCATGTGGAATATATTCTCTGCCAGACTTAGTCTACAACTGTACTTAATGCCTTCGCGTCAACATGTTCCCATCAGTAGGTCTGTTGACGTAGGAGTGACAGGAAGGGCCTCGGTTGAGCCGAATCAAGGTATTGGTCCGTGATTTGTCACCACGATGAGAGAGATCCATATTGCTGCTTTTGATGGTCGTCCTGATCTTACCAGTTCCAGGAAGTGCTTGGCCTCTTGCTCTTCTTCTTGCTTTTTGTCCTGCTGCGCTGCCTGCCTTTCTGTGAGGTGAGCTTGCGGGGTGGAGTGGGTTGGTCTCTATGGAAGTGCCCTCTCATTGCTCCCACTGCTTGTGGGGTCCTCCAACGTGTTCCGCCACGGGGGAGTGCAGCTTTCGGTGGGTTTCTCCATCGAGGGGTGAGATCCACAATACCTGTGAATGTGGACACATGGAGCTGAACTCTTTGCGCCAGAAAGGAGGACTGGCTCTCTGTAAGCTGCCTGAGAGAGAGGGTATTTTCAGAGAGGGCTGCCTGTCCTCTGTGGCAGACTCTACACACTCCCAAGAAGATGTACTTGGCTATCACACAATAGGTCTCCCTTCATAGCATCAGTAAGCTTGACCGTGGCCTGGCCAGATTTCTTGAGGTGCAGTTCCCTACCATAGGTGTGCATGTGCTTCCACCACCAAGGAGACCCTCTGAAGTGTAGCAGGCTCTCCGCCTCTCTCTCTTCCAAGCAGCCTGCTTCCTTTTTGGTGTCTTAATAGAGCCTGTGTCTCTTCCGCCATAGGTTACTCGTTCTCCCTCAGCCATTCGAGCACCTCCTCCTCATGTTCCTCTTCGATTGCAGTATTGCCTCCTCTCCCGTGTTCTCAGTTGTTAGCCTCTTCCTCCCCTGGCAGGGGACATCTCTGGCGCTCATCAGAGAGGCTTCGAGGATCTAGGGGGCTGCTTCACCCACACCACCAGCAGCAGCAACAACAAACAGTAGCAGCCAAAAGCCAGCACCAGCAGCACCAGCAGCACCAGCAGCACCAGCAGCACCCCGCAGGACCAGGATCAGCAGCAGCGGCTAAGCTAAGCCACCAGCAGCACCAGCTGTGACAAGCAGGACCAGGATCATCAGCAGCAGAGTAATCACCAGCAGCACCAGCAGGACAGCAGGAACCAGCAGACCAGCAGGACCAGGAGCTGCACCAGCAGAGTAAGCACCAGCAGAAGCACCAGCCACTGGAGCAGCACCAGCAGAGTAAGCACCAGCACACAATGCACGCACCAAGCACAGGAAGCAGCGCGCCAGCAGAAGCCCCAGCACCAGAAGAGTCAGCCCGAGCGCAGAAAGCCCAGCAGAAGTAGAGTCAGGGCCAGGTGGGATGGTGGCCCTGTCCTTCTTGCCAGGCTGGCAGCAGATGGCACAGGTTTCCTCTTCTTCCCATGGTTGTTGGCCTGGAGCTGTGTCTTGGCAGCAGGTCTTTCCTCTGAATGGTGACCTGCTTGCGAGCTGCATCCTTTTATATCCGCGGGGCTGACGCAATGCATCTCTCCCCACATGTGCAGTGAACACTTTTGCATCCGCTAGGCATCCTCTATAGGCCGTTCCTGATGCATCCTCGTCATCCGCTAGGCATCCACTCTGCATCCATTCCTCCGTTGCGCGGTCTGCTTCACTGTGCTCCCCCGGAAGCCCTGCGGTGTGTGCCATCCGCTTCCGATCCACTTCCATTCGCTTAGGCTTCCGATGGAGCATCCGCTTTACATCCTGGCTACATCTCTCTCCCATCCGTTTCCTTTTCCGTTTTTTGTTCTCTCTGCTTATGTGCATAAATTTGGGGCACTTTTGAGAGTGGATAACAATGGATGGAAAATTTTCTCATCCGCTGTGTCCTTTTTACATACGTTTTGCAGCCGTCAGCCTATGTGACAGGCCCTTTAATCAACAAAAGTCCATTAAGAGCTACCAGAAATAACTATATTTATAACTTTTAAAGAAATAAATAAATTTCAAAATTCTTTCTTCTTTACATAATACCTCATCATTTTCTCTAAAACTCTTCTTCCCATGCCTTATCTCATACCTATAAGCCATTCCGAAAACCTCATCATTCAATCTTAATCAAGAAAAATTCCATTAAGAATGACCAGAAACAACAAATGGAAAATATTAATTTTTAATCTCTTCAAATGAAGTTTCACAAATTAATTTATCTTTTTGTCTCCCTTCAATTATAATATCATGGCTGATCACTTTCTTTAAAAATACCACAAAGCTCTCTTCTTCCTATACCTTATCCATAAACAAATCTTTAAAGCACCTTAATTCAGTTCTAATCAAGGGGAAAAATCATTAAATGCTGTTAGAAAAGAAAGGATCACTTACAATATGATCTTTATCATATTGGGCTACTTTATAAACCTTAGTTTTAGTTTAAAGTGTCTTGATTATTCTTTTTTCATCATGTCCCTGAAGCTTATTTCTTCTCTCTTTTGCTTTTCTCAGAAATTTCTTCATAGTTTTAAAAGAAATGTCCATCTGGGGTTCTCAGAAATTTCTTCATAGTGTTAGGAGAAATACATCTGGATTCAGTTCCAAGTGAGAAGAAAGACATTGGAAACATGGAGGCTACTTGGAAGGATGGTTTAATGGTGGACAGGACCACATGGTTTGAGGTCCTGGACAATTGAGCACATTGGAGAAAGAGAGAGGCCGGGGGGGGGCAAGAGGGGGGCAAGAGAGATATCCTCTCTTGGGCCTTGCAAGAAATCTTTTCTATTGGTTGTCAGACTCCCAGGGGGCTATGCAGGGATCCAGCTAATCTTGCAGGTTGTCTGTGTCCCAGGCTGGGTTGAATCTTGCTGAATGATCTTGAGTGAAGGCTAATCCTATCAGCCTGGAGTTGAAGGCCTTTTGTCTTGTAGCTAGGATGGGCCAGTTTTTCTGGGGCAATTAACAAAGATGTGGACTTCTTTCCAAGAGAATGTTTCTCCTTTTCTCATCCAGGGAGGTATAATATTCTGCCTTTATAATATTTCCTAGAATATTTCATTTTTCTAGGAGAGGGGTAAATGTTAACTTTCTACAATAGGAATCTTTCGTATCTCTTTTGCTAAATCCAAAGTAAGAAACTTGTCTTAGATAATTTTTCTGAGTTAAGATTCATGTATCCAAGTCATTCTTCTGGTTTATTTTTTATGTGACCCTTTTAACTATTAAAATCTCAACCAGTTTAGAAAAAAATAGGCAGAACTGGGGGGGTGGAATGTAGAAAATCAACAGCTATGCCACTTCTGGTTTTTTGTGAAAGAAAGAAGACTATGTATTAAGTCATCTGACCAAAAGGACAATGAAATGAATGCAAATATTTCTAAAATGATTGAAAGCAATAAAGATTGTATAATATAATTCCTGAAGAAATTGGCAATTGATAGCTGTAAGATAAAAACGGATAGACATTTAGGTAGCAAATGGTCAATTGTAGCTTCCAAAGTTTCCATCTGATATATAATACATTGTTCCTGAAGGGGACAATAAAAATTTGGTGAAAAGTTTCAGGCAGCTGACTGTACACTAGCTGGATTATGTTATGTTTACATACTAGACTGATACAACAAAAATATACTTTTTCCACAATTTATAGAAATAAGAATAAAATAATGAAAAGACAGATGCATACTTCTCTCTTTGCTTTTTAAAATAAGTATATGCATCTAATACATACAGAAACATAACTTATAGAGCAGTTTCTTCAAGTTTAGCAACTTTTAAGATGGTAGGTGTCAACTGCTAGAGTTCCCATGTCAGCTGACTGAGGAATTCTGGCAGTTGAAGTCCATTCATTTTAAAGTTGCTAAGATTGAGAAATGCCGCTACAGAGATACCATACACAGCCTGCAGTAATACAAGTAACTAGTAGATAACAACAATGAGTTTTCTGCCAATAGCGGTCATCTGAATTTGTAGAGTGCAGACACCGTAGCCTTGTTCTAATAAAATACATCTGGTACCTTAACAAATGGAAGCATGCTTGCTTATTTGTATCTCTGTAAATTGTACTAATTTGGAATGCATTTGGATGATTGGCTCTACTTGTTTCTATTGCAATCATTTCTAGAGAATCTGTGTTAGACTTCTGTAGCAAAAACAATGTATAATCTTGTGGCATTTTAAACACTGGCACATTTATTTTGACATAAGTTTTAGGGGCTTACAGAATCACTTGATAAACTGGAATGTAAACCAGAATAGCTTATCTGATCATAAATTTGTAGTCTTTAAAGCGCCACAGGAACACTGTTTTTCTTTCTATTTGACGCATCTGTTTCTTCCAGGCTGATTCATTAGATTAAGTTTTCCCAAACCTCATATTGTTCTGCTGTTTGAATCTTAGAGCATCCAGTTTTGTCTGTCTTGCAGCTCTTAAGGATGGGAATGCTGGCAGAGGCAGTTCTTCTATTTTGCAAATGTGGCTTTATGTTGTAAAAGTTTATAAACGAGGAATGTAAACATATCAGTATAGTCAAAAAGAGGACTGTGAAAATATTTACAAACCCCTCACATCCCAGACATACTGTTTCAACTCCTATCCTCAAAATGATGCTATAGAGCACTGTACACAGAACAACAAGACACAAGGACAGTTTTTTGTCAAAAGCCATCACTCTGCTAAACAAATAATTCCCTCAACACTATTCAACTATTTACAAAGTCTGCACTACTATTACTATTAATCTTCTCATCACTCCTTATCACCCATTCCCTCCCATTTGTGACTGTATGGCTGTAACTTTGTCACTTGTATCCTTACGGTATATATTGACTGTTTCCTAGAATGATTTGATTGCTTATTGTACCCTATGACTATTATTAAGTTGTACCTTATGATTCTTGACTCTTGACAAATTTATCTCTTATGTACACTGAGAGCATTTGCATCAAGACAAATTCCTTGTGTGTCGAATCACATTTGACCACAAAAGAATTCTAAGAGTCTAAGATAGCTTGTCCCGATGCAACAGGGAACATGGTAAATGCCCCTTTCAGAGCTGTGGGAGGAAAGGGAATTTCAGCAGTTATGATTTGCATCATTAGGCATCAATGTAGAAATTCCTTTTTGTTAAAGCCATAATAAAAATCACTGCTGATTTTTATGTTGGTTAAGAAGCAGATGAAGAATGGCTGCTTGCAAAAAAAATACCAATCTGCTGAATAGGATGGATTAGAATGGAAAAGGTTCTATAACAACGAAATGTTTGGGCAACACATAAAGGCAGAAACCAGGAGTTACTTTCATCTGGGAAAGCGTTCTGTTTTGCAAAAGATATGATCCAAGACTTTTTTTTTAAAGAAACCCATCTGTTTTGAGCTTTGATTCCAATTAGCTTTTTTCATTATGAAATCTCATTTAATAATTTGAATAAAATGAGACCTAGGAGAAAGAAAGGCAAACAAATTGACAGTTTTTAAGATACATAGATACACAGCTACACATACGAACTATGTAGAAAACATCAAACACTGTTATGCTCAGATACAAATATAAAATATTTCAGCCCTGGAATGGACTATTTCAAGTGTTTCAGAATTTTGGGAGAGGGAGGCTCGGAGTGGAAGAATGACCACTGGCTCATTTCAAAATTGGCATGTTCCATGATGAAATAGATTTAACCTATATTGGAGATATAGGGTTGGCTGGTATGGCCTAGGCTAGATTGTTCTATGTTGTTCTTGAACCAGAACCTGACATATCGTGTGTGTGTGTGTGTGTGTGTGTGTGTGTGTGTGTGTGTGTACTATTTTGTAAATTAGAATTCTCTGATAGAACAGAATGAACACTCTCATTTTTTACTTATCTTAAGCTTCAAAAATATGAACATGGTAAAACAGAAAATGAATGCTGCTCCTTAGTCCACAAAGAAATCTTGGTAAAAATCCTAAATTATTATAGCTTTTGGGATAAGAGCATGAAAGAATATACAAGAAACAAAGTAAAATACTTCACTCTTTCTTTGCACAATCAGCCTAGCAACATAATCTTTTCAATTCAATTCTACATATCTGAGAATATTTTGTCTGCCAGTTTCTCAAAAAGTAGGCAATATTACAACTAAAGATAATGATTATGTGACAGAGGTTTTTTTTTTTACTGAATCAAATATGGTATCCTTAAGAGGCAGCAATTGAGCCTAAGTATACAATATTGATCATTTAGGAGCCAAGATTAATATTAACATGAAAAAAGATTTCAGATTTCAAATGGGAAAGCCCATGATTATTTTATTATTTAGGATGAAAATGTTTAAGTTTATTAAAGTTTCAAGGATCCATCACTGTTTTATTTGTTTTATACAACTCCACATTATTAAAATTATTACTAAAATAATCATTTTAAGGGTTTCTGATGCCACAATATTTAAACATCTGTGTAAGACAATGAAAAATAGTCAAAGAATGAGATAGAGTTTTAACTTGATGAAAGTAGCAGGGGTATCCAAGCAAATATTTTTAAGTATGCTGATATGACGAATCAAAAGTGAAGCCTTAGCCCCCTCCACCCAGAAAGGTAATCTGCAATTAACTTCAAAGCTAACATTTTCCAAAGACACAAAAATAATAGAAATATAAATCCTGCTCAGTTTAATTAAACCAATACTGTTAAGCTTGCAAGAACGGATGGGAGAATATTGTAAATACAATAAGGCAAATGAATCTACTTTGACAATTGTAATTTGAAGGAGATTTGTTAAGAAATGGAAGCAGAGTAAGAAACTGGATTGAAGATGATACCAGAGGTGACATTTTAGATTCATCTCATGAATACCGCTGTGAGCAGAACCGAAGTCATGTTGGATGGCCCATTGAATTCAATAAGGAAGTGTGTCTCAAACTCAGTAGTTCTGCGCTAAATAAGAAAGTGTTCCAGTTTGTGCACAAAGAGAAAAAACAGATAAGGCTTAGAACAATGGGGAACTGTAATAAAGTGCTGTGATGTCAAGAACCGTGTAGTTACTTTTTGCCTAGATAGGAGCTTAGCTAGGAACCTTCGTAAAATATATCGTGTCAAATTGAAAACAACAGATGTGAAGCAAGCCCATCGTACGAGGGATAAAAAATACTGCTGAAAGATTCCCAGCAGGGGTGGACCCCGGTTAGGCGAGGAGGTCATGGGGCATATCGAGGCAGTCTATTCCACTGCCGTCCCACGAGTAGAATTGCTTCAGATGCGGGAAAGAGGGACATTTTGCGGGGCAAATGCCCCAAACCCCAGAGGAACAGAAGCTATGCCCCTATACGTTTAGCTGAAGTTCTGGTCCCAAGAGGGACCCACGGGGAGCCATTGTAAATGTGCTTGTGGTTCTGACCATCGGGAATGGCTGTTCCATGATAGACACTGGCATGAGCCGGACATCTGTATGCGATCCGGTAGAGGGAGCATGCAGGTCAAAGCAGACTTTAAAGGTGGTGGGGTGAGTGGGAAATCCCAAGAGGTCAGAGATTTTGGAAGAGGTGAGATTGGAATTGAATGATGTGGTTACTGAAGCCGAAATATTGTATATTCCGGATTCAGGGGTGAACTTGCTAGTAAGAGACTTGTTGGAACGTTTTTGGAATAGAATTGTGGATAGAAGGAAGGAAGTTCGCAATGTGTATGCCTAACAACGGAAGATGAGAGAAGGATATCATCAGAATGTGTGGTGGAGGGAGGTGAAGGGGTTAGTAGGATGGCAATACAGCCCATTCAGATTCAAGAATACAACCAGGGATAATAAACTGTGGAACTCCACAATATTCTCTGAGTAAGAGAGGTAGGGAAGGGTTGAAAAACCAGTGAATTGACAGATTATTGAAACAGGGACTGTTGGAACCTACTATGTCACCGTTCAATTCACCGGTTTTTAGCAGTAATAAAAAAGGATGGGAAGTATAGATTGGTTAATGATTTGAGGAGGGATCAATGAGATAGTGGTTCCTAGATTCCCCAGTGGTTCCTGATCCCTATACCATCTTGGGCAGATTCCTCCCAAAGACAAATGGTTTACTGTGATAGGATCTGAAGGATGCCTTTTGGGCGTGCCTTTTGGAGAAGAGGAGTAGAGAATTGTTTGCCTTTGAATGGAAGATCCTGATAGTGGAAGGAAATCAGCAGTTGAGAGGGACAGTACTTCCTCAGGGATATACGAGAGCCCTTTGTTGTTTGGACAGGCATTGGAAGAAAAATTGGTGTTGTTTGAGAGAGAGAAAGGAATCACCCTAATTCAGCACGTGGATGACTTTGTTGTTAACTGGGGAGAAAGAGAAGGAAGTGAGAGCGGCTTCTGTGAGTCTGTTGAATTGGCTGAAGGCAGAGGGCTGAAAGTCTCAAAAGAAGAAGCTTCAGTTTGTTGAAAAAAAGGTGAAATAGTTTGGGACATTACATTCAGCAGGGGGTTAGGTCCTTGGACCCTGAAAGGGTGAAGGGGATCAATGAGCTTCGGCTCCTCCCAGGAACAAGACAGAGGTGTGGAAAGCATTGGGATTATTGGGGTATTGTAGAATCTGGGAGAACCAATTCACAGTGTTTGGCACAATTTTTTGCACAAAAAGTTGCCTGGAAAGGGAGAGCTCATAGAATGGGAGGAAGGGAGATGGTGAAAGGTGGGAAGAGCTGAAGAAGGCTTTGTCAACCGCTCTGGTTTTAGCCTTGCCAAACCTGAAATTACCGTTTCATTTGTATGTGGCGGTGACTCAGGGAACAGCATGTTGGAGTTCTTGCCCAAAAGAGGGGGGGGGCAGTACCAGCCGGTAGCCTTCCTAAAGCAAGGGTTTGGAGCCGGTTGTGAAAGGATGGCCAGTTTGTGTTCAGGCTGTGGCAGAACAGTGATGTTGGTGGTGGAGAGCAAAAAGTTAACCTTTGGGGGAGCTTTGGTGGTGCATTCACCTCATCAAGGTCAACTCAGTGTTGAGCCATCCTGGCTACCCTTTGGATGAACCGAAGGGAGGATATTGAAGTATGAAACAATTTTGAGAACCAGTCCTGATGTGGTAATAGGGACAGACAAGAATCTAAATCCAGCCAGAATTCTTGAGGGGAGAAGGCAAGGCATGGGAACCGGAAAGACCATGAATTGTCTATTGCAGGTGGATCTCATGACGAAAGTTAGAGAGGACTTGGAAGAGACTCCATTGGAGAAAAGGAGAGAGGTGGTTTATAGATGGATCTAGCAGGGTGGAAAATGGAAAGCGAAAATCTGGGTTTGCAATAGTAACCGGGGAAAGGTGAGGTAATAGAGAAAGGGTCACTCCCAGCTGCTTGTCAGCTCAGAAATGTGAATTGTTTGCCCTGACCAGAGCCTTGGAATTGGCTGAGGGATGGAACTAACGATTGGACTGATTCCAAGTATGCATGGGGGTGGTGCACACGTTTTGGGAAAATCTGGAAAGAAAGAGGGTATATCAAAGGCGGCTGGAAAGCAATAGAGCATAGTGCAGTTAGTAAACAAGCCTTAGAGGCATTGCAACTCCCCAGCCGAGTATCAATCGTCCATGTGAGTGCACATCAGAAGGGGAACACACCAGAGGTTGTGGGAAACCAAATGGGTGGACAAATGGGTGAAGGAAGCTGCAGGGGAGATAGAGTTTGGTAATGGTAATCTATACCAACACTGGAAAAGGAGGACGAGAGGGAGGAATGGGGCCAGAGAAAAAGAGAAAAGTGGGAGTTGGAGAAAGAGGAAATGTGTCAAAACCCAGAGGGATGGAAGACATCAGAGGGAGTTCAAGGTGGTGTCACCCATTGTCATGAGGGGAATATTGGAGAAAGTTCATGAAGGAGGACATGGGGAACGGAGGCCTTGGTCATGTCCGTTAAACCTCACTAATGGAGTCTGAGGATGTGGACAGGAGCTCAGAGCATCATGCTGGAAATGTTTGATTTGTGTTTGAAAGTAAAATAGAAAGCGGCACGCAAGAAAGAGATGGGAGGGTGACCCTTAGTGGGTTGGCCTTTCAGAGAGCAACAAATTGATTTCACTGAGTTGCCAGAAAAGGGGGGTTGGAAATACCTGCTTGTGATCAAAGATAACTAACGGGGTGGGTAGAGACTTATCACCACTAGCAAGAGCCACAGCTCCCACAGTAAACCAAGATCTTACTAGAACAGATTATCCCCGATATGGAATGATGGAAGCAATAGATTCCAGACAGAGGAACTCATTTCAACAAAAGATTCTGCAAAGGGTAATGGAGGTGGTGGGGGTGAAATGGAAATTACACACGCCATGGCATCCTGAATCCAGTGGAAAAATTGGAAAAAGCGAACGCGAACTGAAGAAACCTTGGACCAAACTACAACTTGAAAATGGCTTGCCATGGACAAAGAATCTTCCCTTAGCTCTGCTCAGGATCAGAACTTGTCCAAGGAAAGACACAGGGGTTTCTTCTTTGAAATGCTGATGGGGAGACCCTATTTGGCCAAACTAGGCAATCGCCATACCAGAGTTTCAGGGACTTGTTCCTTCGGAAATATTTGCTGGCACTGTCTCGGTCTTTGCTTTCTCTTCACAAACAGGGACTGTTGGTGCAAACGACCACCTTTGGCTGGTAGCCAACACCCACACAAGGCTGGAACTGGGTCCTGATAAAGACTTGGAGAAGTGAAAAACTGCAACCTACTGGGAATGTCCGTACCAGGTGCTACTGACGACTGAATCTGCAGTGCGTACTCGGGAAGGAGGCTGGACGCATATAGCAGAGTCAAGAAAGCACCGTACCTGAGAAACCTTGGAAGGCAATCCCAGTGAATGGTCAGCCATTAAAGGTAATCTTGAAGAAATAGCCGCAGAAACCACTATGGAGATATCAACTGAACTCTGGAGAGGACTATTTGTTGCAACTATATTTACATTAATACATTCAAAGAAGTTCACAATATTTGGACCTGCAGGTGACTTGGGAACATACTTGTGGGATGACAATGTGTTCATTAAAGGATCTCAAGAAGGTCTCACATTCCTTGAACATCACCATTGCTGGTTATGCATGCACCTGCCAGGAAGACAGGTGAAGGATTAATCTACATGCAATTCCACTTGATCAGAAACAGACTAAAGACCACAGGGGCACGGGACAGAAAATATATGGTGTAGAACGAAATATAACAGGAAGGATTTTGTTCTTTAAGGGAAACGGCGTATGTGTGTTTTAGGAGAAATGAAACTAGAGGGCTCCATTTAGGAGATTGGAAAAAATGTAATAAGACTTTTGATATGCCATCATCCTGTAGTAACCATAGCTTATAACCAAGAGTTATCATAAATTAGATTATTTTAATCAAGATCAGTATCAGATGTGTATGCAATTTTGAAAAAATGATCAATTGGACCCAAACAACAACAAGACCTATGCTATGGAAAACTTTAGGTGGGTATTGTGCGGGAAATATGCATACAGGGAGATGCCACCTTACTGGATGGGCACGTGTACACTCGGGTATGTGATACGGTGATAATATAAACTTGATGCCTTCCCCAAGGCCGGATACGTAATAAAAGAGACTCAGAATCTGGCCTTACCCAGAGACTCTGGACCCAAATCTCCCGTGGTATAAAAACACAATTGGAGTAGCCATGAACTACTGAGATATACATATTACAATAACTTCACGATACCAATGTTAATGATACAATAAAGAATATTAAAATGATCAACACCGAGATTTCTGAAGTAAGACAGGTTGCTCTACAAAATAGGTATGCTTTAGACATTGTATTAGCTACAAAAGGTGTCTGTGTGCTCTGATTTCATTCACATTGCTTTTGTATACATCCGTGATTTCCAATCCAATATTCCAAAGACAGTAAAAGTAATGGAAGAATGTATTGCTCTAATCCATTATCACAAAGAGGTGATTCCTCATTGCCAGACCTGTGGGAGCACTATGGTCTTGGCTTCCCAGTTCCACTTGGTTCTAGATATACCATAATGGGAATTAATGATTATTATATATGCTGTGTATTGTTGTGTTGTTGTGTTCAGTGTCTCCCTGGTGCAATATAATGTGTGGGAAGATGGGAAATCCTTGGGTTCAGGATTTGAGAAGAAAGCAGGAAGCAGAACCTCTAATGATGTATCAGAGAGAAATCACTCTGAAAGAAGGCAGAGGATCTGCTCTTTGAGTTTGAGACAAAAGTTGGAAAGAAAAAGGGGGAATTGTGAGCAGAAACCGAAGTCATGTTGGATGGCCCATTGAATTCAATAAGGAAGTGTGTCTCAAACTCAGTAGTTCTGCTAAATAAGAAGTGTTCCAGTTTGTGCACAAGAGAAAAAAAACAAGATAAGGCTAGAAACAATGGGGAACTGTAATAAAGTGCTACGATGTCAGAAAACCATGTAACTACTTTTGCTAGATAGGGAGCTAGTAGGAACCTTCGAAATATATGTGTCAAATTGAAAACAAAAAGATGTGAGCCAAGCCCTCGTACGAGGGGATAAAATACTGCCTGAATGTTACTCTGTGTTCCTTCAATCCTGAAGGGACCCGTCTCTGCAGACATGTGAATAAAACCTTGTTTTCCTTGGATCAACGAATCTTTTGGTGGTTTTTTATCTGCTCTCCACCTCACACCGCTTAGAAAAAAGAGGAAAAAAATAGATAAGAGATAAAGTGAAAAGCAAGGAAGATTATTCATAGTTTACAGAAATTAGTAATATTGATCATACAGCTGTTGAGTTCCACTGAAAAATGTTATGATCCATAATTAATAGAAGTGTGTACAGGGACATCCATGATAGCGTGAATAAATGAAGCCTCATTCTGTTTGTTATGTGTGGCCTCCTTCTTGACTATTTTTACTCCATCTCCACCCCATCCCACAGATGCTCCAATATGGAGCTCAATGGTCTACACCAGTAAAATCCTTTCTAACATAAATAACACAATGCCCTCACAGAAGCAAAACACCTGCCTCTCCAAAAGAATTGAGGAATGGTCAGTCAAACTCAGGGCTGTCAAACCCAGATCATCATGGCGATATCACATGACATATCATGACTTTTTTCCCCTTTGCTAAAGTAGGCATGGGAGTGACCAGCGCGTGACACATCTGTCCCACAGGCTGCAAGCTTGACAGCCCTGATCTATCTCAATCACTCATCCTATCTTCCCAAATGACTTCTGATGATTATTTATTTGTGTATTTATGTATTTATTTATTTATTTATTTGTTCGTTATTTATTTATTTATTTATTTGTTTATTTTGTCAAGCGATCATTAGATAACAGGTGTAAGTATAAACATGAACACATGAAATGGATACGAATAAGAAAAAAGTAAGAAACAATAGGACAGGGACAGTAGGCATATTGATGCGCTTATGCATACCCCTTACAGACCTCTTAGGAAAGGGTACTGTCAATAGTAGACAGTCTAAGGTTAAAGTTTTTTGGGTTTGGGAAGAAACCACAGAGTCAGGTAGAGTATTCCAGACATTGACCACTCTATTGCTGAAGTCGTATTTCCTGCAATCAAGTTTGGGTGTGGTTTACCTTGTATCTATTGTGTGCTCTTGTATTGTTATGATTGAAGCTGAAGTATTCATTGATAGGTAGGACACTGCAATAGATAATTTTATGTACTATACTTAGATCGGACCGAAGGTGGCGTAGTTCTAGGTTGTCTGGGTCTAAAATTACAAGTCTGGTGGCATAAGGTGTTCTGCAACGAGTAGAGGAGTGGAGAACTCTTCTTGTGAAATATTTCTGGACTTTCTCAACTGTATTAATACCAGATGTGTAATGCGGGTTCCAGACTGATGAGTTATGTTCAAGTATTGGTCTAGCAAATGTTTTGTATGCTTTAGTTAGTAATGTGATATTACCGGAGAAAAAGCTACAAAGGATTAGGTTAACAACTCTAAATGCCTTTTTGGCTATGTAGTTACAGTGGACTCTAGTACTTAGATCATTAGAGATGAGTACTTCAAGGTCCTTAACAAAGTTTGTGTCATCAACAAGGTCTTGGCTATTCAGCTTGTAATTTATTTTTTGATATTTTTTTTGCCAATATGTAAGACAGAGCATTTATTTATTGAGATTTGAAGTTGCCATTTGTTTGACCATTCTGACACATATTCAAGGTCTTTTTGAAGGGTAGCAGTGTTGGTAGTGGTGAATAGCTTTACATCATCAGCAAAAAGAATGCAGTTGCTCTTAGTATGATCGCAGAGGTCATTTATGTAGAGTATGAAGAGGAATGAAGGCCACACTTTGCTTTGTAAAATAGCTTTGAAGAATCCTTTTGCTTACCTCACTCTGTTAGTGAAGCCCTAATTCACTGGTTTTGAATAAAGTAACTCTCACTTCATAAAAAAATACACCAAGTTAATGATTCATTGTTATTTAGAACATTTGCATTTTACCTATTCTTCATGATGGTTATTGTCCAATCGTATTGTTCTTCATTCAAAAATCATTCAGTTCATGGCTAACATGCATTACCCCTAATCCTTGAGTGAATGCCTTTAATAAAAGCATATGAGGAATAGAGATGATCTCAACTGGTAAGGAGAAAGTAGCTCAACCTAGCAAATTCAGTGAGAGCATTCTTGCATAGCAAACTCTCTCTAATATGTGAAAAATTGTCATTAACATAGTTTAATTAAGCAAAGTTTACATATTGTTTTACAAGTAGGATATTTGGGAGCATCTGATTACAAAAAAAGAGATGTTTTAATGAACTATGACTTGCATACATGAAGAACAAAGGTTTTAGTTACAACAGAGAAAAAAAATCAGGAACAAAAAGAGAAATCTTTTGTGCATAAGAGTTTGCCATATGCATGGTTTGCAGAAGGAAAAGCAAAAGGAAAATTATAGCTGGTGGGCAGCCCTTAAAGCATCATAAAAATGCAGTGCTAACAAGAATGTAATGGAGCTGTATATTCATTTTAAACATGAATGAGAAAATGAAATGAATGAGCCACAAATGCTTGATTCAACTTTATAATGAAAATAAATAGAAATACAAAAGAGGGTGAGAAATTTTATTTTATTTGTTTTGTTTCTATTCAATTCCATTTTTTCTCAATTGTTTTGCACTGGAGATACTGTTTTGCATTGGATACAGAGTCTGAAATGCTCCTTACGTTTTTAAAAAGGGGTGGGAGGTTGGAGAGAAGAGGAATGCATATAATGAAATTGACATGCATGTAAGAAGCTTTATAAAATAACTGTACAGCCCTTCACTCCAAGATCAGCATCCTTTTCAGACATCATTGTGCAGTTTTATACAATACAGTACATGGATGTGAGTGGAAGAAGGGGGAAGAGAGGGAGATATCTCAGCATCTCCCAAAATTTCAGTGAAGTTGCCCCATGTTCTTGTGATATTTTTGAATTCTCATAAAAATCTCAAATTTTGTAAGTTTTTTAATATTTTAACCATTTTCAGCGTGTCTATTAATATTTTATTAATTCATAATTAATTGGAATTTTATTAATATATTAATATTTTGTGTTTAGTTTTGGATTCCTATAAGCATCTTTATTGTCTCTAGAATCTGCCAGCTCTAACCTTTAGACTGGAATTCTTAAAAATTTTATGTGTGTGTGTGTATGTGTGTGTGTGTGTGTACACAGAGAGAGAGAGAGAGACAGGGAGAGAGAGAGAGAGAGAGAGAGATGACATTTTCAAGAATTATACATCACACTCACACACATTTTGGAAAATTAATATAAATAACTTACCATCCTATGGAATATTTTTGTATTTTCAAAAAAAACCAAAAACCCACAAGGATCTAAAGCTAAGGAATAGGCCCAAAAGAAACAAGAAAATGGTTTACATGGAATCTAGTCTTATCCTTTCGAGGGCAACTGATTTCATTTCCCATGTTGCACTGCAATGCACATAACATTGCAGACATCTGTGTGCTTCCAGAAACCTTCACCCTTCATCATAATTTTTAAGGTTTCACCTTGAAAGAAGATGAAAGTATGACCAGAACTTGAGAGTTATGTGTTCCCCACTAATTATTGCACATTGCAGGGAAAATTGATTGCTGGCCTTTTCAGGAAAATTGTTCATCACTGTTGAAAAACATCTGAGGAGGCCAGGGGGTAAGACAGAACAATATGAAAACCATATGAAAACAAGGATAGAACTATAAAATGTTGAATTGAGGCCACAGGCTATTTGGAAATATAGAATAAAGCAGCTAATAAAAAAAAGAGAGAGAGATTTTAGTAAACAATTGAGCTTTTGGGAAGACCAGAATTATTCTTGATTACCAAATTATTCTAACAAAAAGATTTAATCTGTTTCTATTTATAGTAAATTAAAGGTTCATAAAAAGAAACAGGATTACATTGAATAGAGAAAAGTTACTGATGTAATATCTACCTATAATAACAGAATTAAAGATCTGTGATCTTGTTATGATGAATAATTTAATAGTAAAGATAAAAATAGTGGCACTTCTTCACTTTTAACACCATGTTTTGCAGTTCAAGATCTCAAGCTGATTTTGTGGTATCCCCAAGTACAACAAAATCCCACTTGAAACCTTGGAGACTCATAGTCAATCAGTTGACAATACTGAATTGAGTGCTGAATTAGTCATCTGACTTAATACAATATACTTCTAATCAGTGGTGGGATTCAACTTTTTTTTACTACTGGTTCTGTGGGCATGCGTTGGTGGGTATGGCAGGGGAAGAATACTGTAAAATCTCCAGTCAGAGGTGGTATTTGCTGGTTCTCCGAACTACTCAAAATTTCCACTACCGGTTCTCCAGAACTGGNTTCTCCGAACTACTCAAAATTTCCACTACCGGTTCTCCAGAACTGGTCAGAACCTGCTGAATACCACCTCTGCTTCTAATGCTTCTATGTTTGCCATACACATTATGCTGATCATTAACTGTATCTAAGTAATACAATAGCTCCATAAGATGCTATAATGTTAGAAATTGTTATTATTCCTACTTATGATAACATGGCATGCTAAGCAGTTCTGGTGGCTTCTGGTTTTTTTTTATATTAAAGTCCCATAAAATAAATTATAAAAGAAATGATTGTGGTACTTTTATTCAAATGAATCTGTGTTTTTTTATTTGAAATTTTAAGCTGCAGAAAATGTAGAATGATTTCAGCCTTGAGTGATTAAATTGTTTTTTTCTTTTCTTCTTTTTCTTTCGGGTTTTGATTCTTTGCGGATGATTGGGAAACATGTCCAGTTTATGGTATGTTACGTTCAAGATGGATAGCTTGCATTGGAGGAAAAAGAACTCTGCAGAGAATAAGTATTTTCAAGCCACAGTACATCTGCCATCATTGCTCTATGAAAATTGATGCCCTGGTTCAAAATAAAATGTTGTTTTTATGGTCAGTGGAGAGCAGGGGAAACTATAACTTCAATAATCTATAACATTAATAATCTTTGCTGTTTGAGAGCAAAGAGGACTAGGATTAGTGCAATGCTTAGAAAAGGAAATCAGTTTTTTTATTGTCTTGGTAAAATTTATATTACCATCATTTTGCTTTTGTGATATAAAACAATTAAGGATGCAACCGGGTCCAACCAGGTTTGGCTGCAAGGATTTATTCACACATGCAATATTTTGGCCATTGAGCTGATGTATTTTTTATGATTTAGTTCCTTTTTCTTCTGGAATGAAGTCATCTTCAGAAGTTCATTAGTAAAAGGGCATGCCCATTTATAGCTATTAAAAGAATAGCATCAACCATTATCATTTAATTTATTGCTTGGCTTATCCAACCATTAATGCTAGGAGCTACACTGTCTCTTATCATCAATATCCAACCAGAGTGGATTGGGTTGAATGAATGCCCTTCACTATCCTGTGTAATTGAAAGAAAAAAAACTGGACTAAATATTATCCATAAATTAACTGAGGGATAAATAACTCCAATATGCCATCCAATTTACTTGCCAACTTCCTAACCCTATTGCACCAAAAAGTGCCATTTTGGCTTTTCAGAGAGCATCTGACATTGGTAACAGCCAGTGGTGGGATTCAAATTTTTTTACTACTGGTTCTGTGGACATGGCTTGATGGGCATGGCAGGGGAAGGACGCTGTAAAATTTCCAATCTGATTCTCCAAATTACTCAAAATTTCCACTACCGGTTCTCCAGAATTGGTCAGAACCTGCTGAAGCCAGTCTGGTAGGCAAGATGTACAGCTGGAGGAATCCAGTGCTAATTTTTTCCTCTTCATGCACTAATGTCAACGGGAGAGAGAAAGATAGTACTTTTTATGATCATTGGGTTGTACCAATGTCTCTATCATTGCAGGTTTACTTATCAGAGATACACAGATGAGTTTTCAATCCAACTCAGACTGTAAAATCATTTTGAATTGATTACGTGATTTAATTCAACAATACAAATCAATTTTGAAGACTGAGTCAATTCAATTTTGTAGCTTTCTCTGGAGCATCAATTAGATCAATTCAATATTCAGAGCAGATTTGAAAACATATATTAAGAAACAACTAAAAATTTCATATGCATCTGATCTTATTTTACAAGCTGATCCATCCAATTTGGAAAGTCAGTTTGATACATTCTTTTTATTGAATGGTCCTCTAAATGAACCTCCAAACTGAATAATTGTATAGCTCTAGGAGTTATCTTTAAAACAATATCTTGCCTGTTAATTGGCTTTTAAAGTAGTTTACAATATAGTTTAATAACAATGTTGGTTACAAAATGGTTTTCATTTTAATGCTACCAATAACAGTAACAAAAGAAAAAATTAAATTATGCAGTTGCAAAACCTCAGCCTGAAATCCTGGAAAATTAAAGTCCTTTAACATTAGGAGTTGATTAAAGTAGATAGGGGTCTCCTCAATGGGGAAAAAAAGTCAACCTGATCCAAGACATCATATTCTTTATTGAGATTCTCCATTTTGGTCAGGAAGGAGGAAGCAATTGCACATTTTAAAACCTTGTTCAAGTTTTTTCTACCGTAATAATTCCTAAGCAACTATGAATTATTTGTTCTTTGGGATTAGATACTATTTAAGAAGAATATTTCTTCTGCAAAGGCAAACAGCAACAAATTATATTACCTGGTTTTTCAAATTATTAGAACCTTTTTCAATTATCAAGTGTGTTCAGTGTACATATTGAATAGTTTTTGTAACATCAAATATCAGAAGAAGTTTAGGGTGTAACCTATCTAATTGTGATCTTAATTTTCTGCCCATTAGTAATTCTGCTGGGCTTTTATTTGTAGTATTCGGGCGTGTTATGTTTTGGTATGGACTCTGAGCTCATTTTATTCAATGTTTTCACGATCGTCTTCAAGCGCTGAAATGTCCCCTGAGTCTACTTTGTGTCTC
The DNA here is from genome assembly GCA_004320025.1 of Laticauda laticaudata. Taxonomy (NCBI): domain Eukaryota; kingdom Metazoa; phylum Chordata; class Lepidosauria; order Squamata; family Elapidae; genus Laticauda; species Laticauda laticaudata. Next base: position 39,034 of record BHFT01043083.1, read on the forward strand.
AAAAGCTTTCTTTGGTATACGTGGACTCCAGGTGTTACCGCTCGCCCTCACGTCGTAGTCCGGTGTCCAAGCCTGTGCTGTCAAAGCATGTCTTATGCCATGTTACGGCAAAGGAATTTTTTCAGAACTGTAGTGCAGGTAAACTGTGGCTGTTTATCTGAGACCGAGCAATGTGGTAGCCCATGATGTGGTGAACTAGTTTCCATTAGTTGTTTAATAACTGCTGTCTGTGGTGGTAGGAGTTTCATGAATAGCTTACTTCTACAGCCAATTTGCGAGTAAGTGTTCTAACTGTGATTAAAAATCTGTTTTATCCTTTTGTTGGACCCGCGAAATGTGGCCAGGCGGATTCTGGTGCCAGGGGCCTCCTTTGTGTTTCCCCAGTTCTAGTATAGATGCTAAGGGGGTGCAGGATTCAGGATTTTGGCAGATTTCCCGACGACTGGTTTCAACCCCCTTTCTCCAATATCCTTGTCCATTCCCTGGCCACCAATACATAGCTCCTGCAGGGATTTCATTCGTACAAGTGCCGGGCCTCCTTCATGCCAACATGTCTCCAGTACTTGTTCCTGTAACGGTTCTAGTTATTACCACCGGTCGGGCTCCTCAGACCCATAATATGGCACCCACCCTATTTATAAATGCACATCAGTTTGCCTATGCTTGAAATGTTTAAAAATTAAAGTCTGTTCTCAGTTTTCCGGCCACATCCTTTTTCCTTCCCAGTTTTAAGACTTATGTTGACAAGGTTTGTCTATCTTGCATCATTCTCGCAATGTCCACTGCCGGTATACGGGTAGTTTGACAGATGGTCTCCAATCTGCTAGGTCAGTTGGATCGGACTGATCGTAATGGTGCCGGTATCAGTTCCAGTTCTGCTACTGGGGAAGTACGACTCAATGCACTCGGAATGGGAAATGTCTTTGCCCGTCGTGTGAATCAGATATAGGTTGTAGGCCTTGCAAGGAACTCGCAATAGGACCTTGTCAATCGTGGTGGAAAGTTATTATGGGCCAGTGGCTTCTGTTACCACTAGTATCTCCTAATAAGAGGATTTGGTGGTCGTAACAGGGTATAAAGTGCTATTGTATAATTTATTGTGGAACCATTTGACACCGGATGTTGCTGCTTATGCCTCTCTCCAATTGGACTGGAGTTACATTCAGTTGTTGATATGTTTTTGAGGAACGTAGAACACGAGCTATGGTTCTTGCTTCTCTCCCATCAGGCAGGACTGGGCTAAATACCGGACTCCCGACACCAAGCCACAAGTGACGCATCGCAGTGACTGTTAATTATGCGCTGTGCCTCTCTCGGTTCATTGCATTACATACTGAGCGGAAGTGATTACAGAGAATGTGTCTTTACCGCTCTGGATAAGTGCTGTCTCTTCATGTCATCCCCAGGTCCAGTGCTGCTTTTCCAGTAAAACTATGTAGTGGTTCCACCATTGTGTTGCCTTCTGTGGCAGAAACAAAGTGCTGTGTGTAAAATTTAAGGACCGTCACCAGAAGAATGCTTAGCAACTCCTCACCTTGTTTTGTTGTCTAGGCGCTTCTTTGATTGGCCTTAATTTTTTTTTTGCTGTGGAGGTGGATGCCCTCTTATCGATTATGCATAACCAGATTTGACTTTTGAGGTTGTTTATATGGGCAATTTTTTTTTGTACTTGGTCCTCGCGCTCTCTGGATAGCCTTTGTAAACCCACTACGGGAGAAGGGCTCTGATTCGTGTTTTCTCATCGCATAGGCTGCACACTAGCATGCATCAAAGTTATGGTGACTTACTAGCTTTTAGCCCCTGTAGATAACTGCTCCATCATAGGCTTTGGAATACTCAATGGGACTACGCTGACCTGAATTTCAGCCTTCCTTGCATTTGAAGGCTCCACTCCTATGAGGTCTTAATGTCTGTTAATGCCGGGCACTCCGATTCTAGAGGTTCGAACCAGACTCCGAGTCCCAATAGACTTGTTGATTGACCCCCCCCCCCCCCCCCCCCCCCCCCCCCCCCCCCCCCCCTTCAGTCTATGATGGATTAGAAGGCAGAATTTTCTCTTGGTCCTTCTTGACAAGTTATGTTGAGAAATGTCTGAGTCTGAACTACCGCAGTATTCTTGTTTCCCTGGTAGTCCTTTAGGATCGTAGCGATTGGTGTTCTAGTTCAGCTCTGCCAATGGTCTGCCCATGGACCAGAGTCTTCTACCGCACGATCCTCAACGGCCACCAGGCGCGATCGGTAACTATAGCCTACACTCTGTACTAGGTCCTTTACTATGTCGTATTTATCCGATGCACACACCACTGATTGGGTTGTTCAACAATCTGGTATCTTTATCATCACTGCTTCTTGATCATTCGCCTTTGGCCTGCGATCCGCGGACTGCACACATGTATCCTTCTGCGTATATTGTGCCAGATCTTGTTGCATCCGGTGCTAGATTCCTGGTGGACCGATCCAATACTGCATGCACTGTCTACAAGGCTTTGGGTCTCCTCAGTCCTGATCCGTCATCTTCTTTTCTATCCAGAAGTTCTCCATTTTCAGCCTAACTTCCTTTGCCTTTTCATCGACTCTCACGGACTCCACATTGCGTCTCTCGCTTATTTTTAGTTTCTCGCGCTTTGGATTGCTGATAGCTTGGTCCTACAACGTCCTGGCCTCTGCCAAGCCTGTCACGTCCTCTTGTGCTTCCCTGGCTTTTGTACATACTCTTGCAAAAGCTGATTGAGCCCGCGAGCTTCCGCCGGAAGAGCAGTACCAGCACACAGCGTTCTATATAATGAATCCTGCAGCCAACTCACGCATTACGGGCGTAGGGTCTCGCTCCGCACCCTGGCACACTGAAAACCGCCGACTTCACAACCTCTTCTTCACGCCACGATTCCCGATCTCATTCAGCCTGGAGATCATAGGATCACCTCCTCCTCATCGATCATTGATTCTGCGATCGATCCACCTCTGCCCTCCTCCGATGCTTTTGTATTCATGTGTGAGTGCTGTCTCCGATTAAGGCTGGGAGAAACTCGACGGTCGGCATGCAACAGTTGAGCCCTTCAGCAGACATTTTCTAGATCTGTGGCAGGCCCGGCCATCTGGATTCACCATTCCTTCTTAATGTTTTGCCAGGTCGCCTTGCCCATCTTTGAAACACCTGCTATGCGGGCCTCAACAGGCATCAGAACACAGCTCTTTGTTTGCTTGTGTTCTGAGGATTCTCTTGCTATCAATTGCTCGTTTTCCATTAGGAACCAATATGCAGAATTCTATCAATTGGCCTAGGGAATTCCAGCTCCTCTGTCTGCGATGGGTTTGCATATTGGATTGGCGCTCATCATCATCGTCAATGGTGAGGTTAAGGGACTACCTCAGCATTTGTCCTGCTCGGTTCTTCGAATGCTAATGCATGCTAATCGATCTGCGATCCTCCTCCTCATCTCTAGAATCGCCTCTGTTGGCCAGAATGTCGTGTGTTCTCGGTTGATACAAGAATTGTCGTGCAGACCTGGCGCCGCGAGTACCAGCCCGTAACCTTAGCTCTTATCTATCGTGCAGACGCAGAAAGTCCGTCTGAACCTGGAGCCGCAGCAGCTCTTTTTATAGAGAGGCTGCTTGCGGCTAGTGGCCAATGATGGCTACTTGTTTTTCCCGCCGCTGAGCTGGCCAATCATAAGTTAGCTATTATTGGTCAATCAGCATCAAGAAAGGAACCAATCAGCTTCTAGTATTTCTCGACCAATAGGAATAGACTATTTGAAGTTTGTTAATATGGAACAATAGGTGTGACTACATTGCACATAATAGGAAAGAAAATCCATTTTAAAATTGGATCCTGTTTCATGAGAGCTTTGAATTCAGTGTTTACCCAATTTCTGGATTTGTCAGTCAAGCTTCAACTTCATGCTGCCACGGTGACTTGAATGCTTAATGGTTTGGCCACATTTCTTTTATAGGGAGATGATAAGACCAACCTGATTTGTATTTTTAACAAAACTGTGACAGTTCCCACCCTTTCTCCCTCCAAATTTGCTTCTTTTTGAATAGTATGTGGTTCAATAAAATTGAATGAGAAGCACGTTTCTATTCCTTCCTTTCAAATGATAATGGATAGGGGAGAGAAAGAAACAAATCCTTGCCTTGGGTTTGCCTTGTGACTTGTTTTTTGCCTTGTGACTTGAGTATGTATGAGGAAGGACCTGCAATTTATTGCTTACAGAAACTGCCTCTCCGTTAACCCTTATTACATTCTTGGCAGGACTAGACTTCCTGTCTCTGGAACTTCTCTAGAGCTTTTTTCCTCTCCTTTGCTGGTACTTTGCTTGTGTGGAGTGACCATTTAAAGTTACAATGGCACTGAAAAAAGTGACTTATGACCATTTTTCACACTTACAACTGTTGCAGCATCCCCACAGTCACAAGAGGCCAGGCAAGGAGATGCATGCCTCAATGTGAGTAATATTGAGTTGGCCATGCCCAGCCAGTCACATTACCACCAAGCCATGCCCACCAACTAAGCCACGCCCACATAACTGGTTGTTAAAAAAAATTGAATCCCACCCCTCGTTCAGATGTTACATGAAACCATTATTTATTCCTGCAAAAATGACTGCAGAGGAGCCTCAATATTGTTGCAAAAAGTCTACGAGATCTGTTTTAATTATATATTAACTGCATGTGATATGAATTCAAATAAACTCTGCTAAATAGAATAACAGAGTTGGAAGAGACCCTTGGAGGTCTTCTAGTCCAACCCCCTTCTTAGGCAGGAAACCCTATACCATTTCAGACATATGGTTATCCAATCTCTTCTTAAAAACTCCCATTGTTGGAGCATTTACAACTTCTAGAGGCAAGTTGCTCCATTGATTACTTGTTCTAACTGTCAGGAAATTTCTCCTTAGTTCTAGGTTGCTTCTCTCCTTGATTAGTTTCCACCCTGCTTCTTATTCTGCCTTCAGATGCTTTGGAGAATAGCTTGATTCCCTCTTCTTTATAGCAGCCCCTGAGATATTGGAACACTGCTATCATGTCACCCTGAAATCCTAAATATACATAAAGGAAAGAGGTTATTTTTAAGCAATAGTTTGTGGGTTTCCATTGTAAGTCAAATTAAGGTCACCCCTAATTGAGGATTTGCATGTGTAATAAAGTGAATGAGAAGAAGAAAGGAAAAAGGATAAATAATGTTGCTCAGTCTATAATGTCTTATGGAGGAAATGTAACTTTCATTGACACTGGTAATGAACAGTTAAGAGATGGCAGTGTGGAACTGTTAAACTTCCAAGTGGCTATTTTCAAGTCTGCTCCCATCTCTCACGAAGTCAAGCGTTCAAACAGCAACCACATGATGGAAGTCTAAGCAATATCAAAGTTATTTTGCTCAGAACTGAGCAATCTATAAGATGCTTCATTTGTTCAGCCTGTAAATCCTGACCTCATCTGTTAAGGACCTGGAGAATTTAGGGCCTGATTTTCATTGTTACCCAAAATGCCAATCCTTTTTTTTACTGTGTGAGGAATGAAGAATAAAGAATCAAACTGGCACTTAAAAACTTAGAAAACTTAGAAAACAAGAGATGTAGCAGAAACGATTTTTGGGAACCTGATAAAAGGGTCCTTGGGCTATGGGAAGATAGTACATGGTACAATATATGATGCTGGCCTAGGTGGTTAATCTCGCCCAGATTTTTTTTTTAGTGTTCTATGAAAACTGAGCCAATATTTTCCTGAAATGTGTTAATGCTGATACCATTTTTCATGAAATAAGTATCACAATCCATTGGCATTTTCTTAAGATATCTTATAGATTGTGATGAGTATAAAAGAGATCAGCGAGGAGCCTACCAAACCCTTTTTGTTTATTTTTGAAAATTGGATTTATTGCTCAAAATTGTTCCCATCACCCACTAGGGAATATAAAAGAAAATACTAATATGTCAGGCATGTCTTTTTATAACTTGCCCATTATACTGTTATTCCAGATTATAACATATTTAGTGCAAGAATGAAAACCATTTGATTTCCCAACATATAAAAGGTATATTCATATTGATACTGTTATATAACAAAAGCTTTGCCGCTAACAATTACAGACAAAAATATAGTTGTATATCCTATATGAACTGAGATTAACAAAACCAGAATCCCATTTTTGAATCTGATTCTAGGAAATAGCTTCACAATTTGGCCTGATTCTGGCCTCTTTTTATTCTTTAAAAAAACCAAAAGATATTTGCTGGATCAGGCCCAGAACCTAGAAAGAATGTAACATTCATTCAAGGATGGCCCTCTTCCCTTTTCCTTTTCTTCACTTTCTTACCATGTTATTGGAATAATCTGGCATGCAAATTCTCACATTATTTAGATGCTATAGTTTAATATTTCATGATTTGTCACATCAGTAGATTGGGTGGGGATCTCTTGGCCCTTTTATTATCTAATATAAACACCCTCTTGCTCCTGTTTAGTATATTTTGTGCGTGCGCGTGTGTGGAGAAGAATTAATAATACTTGGTTGCTGTTCTCTGTAGAGTATGGTTACTTCATTTTGTGGAAATTAAATACTTGGTTTGGCTTCCTCCCGGATTCCAATTAAACTTCATTTAAATCCTTAGTAAAATATGCTTTGGTCATTGTTCAGTTGTTCAGCTACAGTCAACTTCTGCAGTTATTTACTTGCTTTTATCATACTATTTTCCTTGGCCTGCAGAGGCATTCCATTTTCCACTGGGTTGATTTGGAATCTTTTTTCTTTCCTTCTCTTCTTCCCTCCTTACAAAGGTGACACCTAAAACAGTGCTCTCACCAATCAAAAGATTGGAATAATGTTGAAAGTTGCAGAAGAATTTCTGAGTTGCTTGCAATTTAGCCTTTCATATCTGTGCTATATCATCAGCTTCAAAAACCCAGTTTACCTGATATAAGAATAATTCTCACTAGCAAATCAGAACATTTAATTTGCACAAGAAGAGCACAAAGAGAATATTTCCATCTGAGTGAGATGAAATCTAGAAAAAAACTAAAGAAAATTAATATGCGAAGGCTTGCGATAAATACATGTGCTCGGTGCATTTAGTCTTGAGGTGCCATTCAAGGCACTACCAAAAGTCCTCATCTATTTGGCAAAAATATCTAAATAACAAAACTACTTCAAGTAATGCATTTCCTTTCCTAATGACATTTGAATTGAAGAGATATAATTGCTCCCCTATTCACAAAGCAAATCTGGAGCTGAACATTTCGGTAGGAAGCTCTTGTGTTCCAGCATCACTTTGCCAAATAATTAAAACATTAAATCCTAAACTCTGAGTAGAGGTTCTATAAATAGCTATCCCATTGTGGCCTCTTTTCTCAGAAGAAGTGCATTTTAAGTGAATCGACTGAATGAAGAATTCTTTCATCTTTACGGGTGTACAGCGAGTGACATTTGGATTGTCTGAAAATGCAGCTTTGTAGATTTCATTTGAAAATGTCTTTGCCCAGCCTCTCAGGAGACAAATCTGCCTTCTGGGGCACATTGCATGCATTTAAAGAAGGAAGAAGAAAACAGAAGCAAACAAATGACAAATGAATACTTTCTCCATGGAGGAACTCCTGGGAGTCTGCATGTTCTTACTTCATCAGAGCGGGACCTGCAAGGACATCTGCAATCAAAGAGGCTGAGAAGTGTCTATGCTGATAAAAATACACATTTGTTCAAGGAAACCGGGTCTAACTGCAGTCCCATTCCAAATGTAATTGGTGCAGTCAAAACTAACAATGTCATCTTTCTTGATGAGAAATGATGTCATTGTGGAGAGTATTCTTTACCCCACTCCTACATTGCCTTTCAGATATGGTAATAAGCACACAGAAAATGGCAGAAAAGAATGGGTATTCAAATGAGGCCCAAAGTTCTTGTTTCTTAAATGAATTTTCAGCAAATACAAATTATGAGTGGTTGCTATAAAAGGCTTTCGTGACTCTTTGTAATATGAGGCAAATATCTATAAAAATCTGCTCTGAATATTCTATCATCTGAAGAGTAGATTATAAGTTTCCTGCCTGTTTTTAAAGTTTACATACTTCTTACAAAAAGAAATGACATTTCAATTTCACATACAGTAAATCAGCAGGGATAATTTGGGCTCTTCTGTTTTCCATGTCATTTGATCAATGCTGGAAAGAAATTGCTCTCTTTCATCTGTATAATTTGACCAATGTTCATTTCATAAACCAAACAATTGTAAAAAAATATTAATCTTTGTGTATGTGGGGGGAGGTGTTTCCTCCCTATAATTGCAATTTTGTTTTAGTCAATATAGAATACAGTGTTAGTCATTAGTAGCTTTGAAACTTGCAGTTTAGAAAATTTAGGCACAAATGTTATTTGCTTTGTACTGGCTACTAGATTTTGTGATATGTAATGCCTTATTATTGTTATCATGTTATATTTCTCATAACAGCTGACTAGGTATTCTTCAAAAATTGTTGAGAGTAATTGATAGATAGCATTGGTAGTATGTGAAGTTACTGTAAATACTCGCCAGTGCAAATTTATTTTACATTTTTTATTTATTTGATTTGTCAATCGCTTACAAGATAATAGGTATAAGTATAAACATGAGTAAGAATAAGGGAAATAGGTCCGAATAAATGGGTACAATATGACAGGGACGGTAGGCACAATGGTGCACATGTTCAATTAAAACCTTTTTATTAGTCAATACTTTACTGAATCATCCAGTTCTCATATTCTTGCCCATCGTGTCATGACCTATTGATGTTTATTACTTTGGCCCACCAATTTTTTAAAAGGAAAAATAAAAATGATTTTTTTGTTTGTTTAATTTGTAGGGGTTGCAGACATTTTCAGGAGGGTTACATGTGCAATGTTGCCTTTGGGCATCATGATGCTGACTTAGGCTTTGATTATCCACAATAGTTTTCAATTATGTCAAAGTAATTCACATAAAAAAATCAATGTAGTGATGCATGAGCCTAGACTATAAATAGTAGCTCAGTTCATTTTTATATATAAAGCTATTAACACTGACATGCCTAGGAAGAAATTGCACTTGTATTTAAATTATTAGAGAGAGAGGTTTTGTGTGTGTGTGTGTGTGTGTAGATTTAGCTTCTGGCATTGCAAAAACTATTACAATATGAAACAATTATTGTGTCCTCAATGATATGCATCACTTTTCTATTACTTCCCAACTACGAAGCTTTTTAATTCCCCATCTCTAGCTTCTGGTGATTTTTTTTTTCACCACAAGTTGTGTCCCCCCAAAACGTGATATTGAATTTGTTGTTTCCTCAAGATGTGGAATAAGTGTAACTGGAGTTTAACTCTTCAGTGTGTATGTTGCCCTCTTGGAATGCTAATTTAAACTGTTGTGCATGCATTTGATAGAACAAGTTTACCAGTTTTCTTTGGCTGAACTTTCAGTGTTCTTCAGGGCTATATTCTCATTATCTCTGCTAGCATGGCATCTATCTCTCCAGAGATTGCTAGTGTTAGCCATTGCACAAATCTTTTCAGGGAAATAAACTACTAAAAGATTTATAGAAGCCCAGTAGTTCGATTTCATTTTCTACAGAAAGAGATTGTAAAAAGATTACTTCTCTAATTAATATATTTCTTTCCTCAAGATGATTTTTCAGTTTATAGAGAGAAAGCTATCTCATTCAGCTTCTTGCATGCTCTAAGAAAGAAAAAATAGAACCTCACAGAGATGGCTGAAGGACAACAGTATAGAGATAACATTTTAAAATCCTATTTCCTGGCTATCTACAGTTCTCAGATGAAATGTTCACTTTCAGAGTTGGCTAATTATTGGATCTGATTAACAAAATAATGTCACAGGAAATAATAGATTAGCCTTTACCATATTTGCTATTTGAATCATTCAGATACTCATGTCTTGAAAACCTAACCAGATATTCACTACCAATTTAAAAAGCCCTGAAGCTTAAAAAGTGTTAAATTCTCAACATCAAACATTAGTTGCTCTGCTAGCAAATGTTCCACCTTGTCTTCTTGATGATTTCTTAGAAAAGGTTGGTGTGGACTTGTCACAAGGAGTGTGGAATCTTGTTGTAGAATAATTAATTACACAGATGTGTACACCACCAGAGTATGTATTAAGAATGTAAAACTCTACAGTTCATAAAAGTGGTAATCAGCAGTTCTGCATTCTTCTTGACATAGGTTTGGCTGTTGAAACTACCTTGAGAAGTTGAAGGAGATATTTGTTCTCCTGCTGACAGAAAACCCCTCCCAGCAGACTTTTGGGAAAGGTACTGAAAATAGAATTATTCTGGAAGCATTCTCTCAACTTAAGCTTTGCGCAACCAGTTTTGTTTTTTAATTTCTTGCTCTTCTCTGTTATTTTTCCATTTTCCTTGGAAGTTTTATGAAGTCATGATTTGTTTTAATTCTATTATGGGCATTTTAATTGTTTTTCCATTGCATATTCCAGAAGTTGATTGTCAAATAAGATAGTAGATAGATGATAGATAGATAGATAGATAGATAGACAGACAAACAGACAGACATTTAATTTGATGTTGATAGATTACAACTATCCCTACAATCTTAAATAATTATTTTATGGCTTTGGTTGATTCTATTTTGTTTTATAGTAAACCAAGTTAAGGAAGGGAAATTGTATGTTGTTCAAAGCCAGTCATTATTGGATCAGCCTATAAGTTCTACAAAATAAACAAATAGAGATGTCAAAGACATTGTTGGTCTGTACTTTTCAGCACAATTTTCTCAGCATTTTATTTTGGCATTGAAAGTATTGTTTATCTCTTCTTTCTCAAGAAATTACCAGGAAATGACACTGATGGACACTGGTCAATTATTTAGGAATTAGCCGACAGGTCCTAAAATGTTACGTCTTATCTCTTGTGCTGTCGATATCCATATGAAGAGTATGGTCGATATCCATATGAAGAGATCCACTGAGAAGGATCATTTGCAGGTTTGGAAAAAACTATCATCAATATGCTTACACTCACCCAGCATGCTCCAGATCATCTTGTCAACTCATGCCCAGTTGCAGTGATTGCAACACTCTCTGGAAACTTAGATGATCAATGCTGTTGCTATTTTGTAAGGTGTTAAAGAATGGGTGGTTCTTTCACACATTTGGACTAGGGTATCACTTCAGCCTTGTTGATTAGTTGGTTTGTGATAGTTGTTTTTTGCTGATTATAGAATAGAACAATCTCTTTGGACCTGTGGCACATTACATTGCACAATCAATATGTGCATTGATTGAGGTCACCATTTCTTTTTAATTTACTGAGTTGTGAATGAAATGGAATTGGCTGAAATGAAATTTTGTTCTAAGTGAAATTTAATATGGACACACACACTTCTGCAGAAATCTCTGTTCTGTATGAGGTAGCATCTAGCATCCCTGAAAGAGCAGGTTTGCAGTTCCTGGACAATCATGTCATAGTGTCATGATAAGGAGAGTCTTTTGTCAGCTTTGGTTGATAGAACAACTGGACTCGTACTCTTTTCTCTTTTAACAGGGATTCCTCATATGATAAAATCTATCCTTTTAAAACAGTTTCTGTGAGATTTGGTTCTTAGATTGCTTGAACAAGGCATTGGAGCTGTTGAGTTCTAGACTATAGGCCACAGCCTCTCATTATATGATACTGACAGTTTATATAGAAAATGTGCTCTGTTCTGAGTTCTTTACCTATTATTATGCCTTTCTTTCTGGAGACAAGAACAGTTCCTTTCTCTTCTGCACCCTGTAGGAAAGTAATATTAACCAAATTTACAATATTAATATTTACCATATATGTTAATATTAACTAATATTAACCATATATGTTCAATGAGCAAACCATTCTGATTATTACAGAATACAATATTAAATGGCATAGATAATAAGCCATTCCCACCATGGAAACATTTTGTTTAAAGTGAGAGAAAATTATTCACTGGTTAATATTTGTTACTCAAGTTCTTTTTGAATGCTCTTCTTGTCAGTAACTTAGGGAAAATACTTAGGGAACTTAAGTAACTTCCCTAAGTTACTTCCCTAGTAACTTAGGGAAAATATCTGGCCCATTCTGCACAGAGTTTTGAAAAATTTAAGTTAAATAGTAGTTAAAATGAAAAATGGACCACTGCCATTTGAAAAAGAATAGTCAATTTCTATGATGAATTTGTATTTGATTATCCACAAATAATGATCCAAAAATCCAAAAATAATGATTTGGCATCATGAAAATAATCAGCAGCAGTAAATTCCCATTCATCATTATCAATGGGAATGAATTTTGGAATGAATTTCTCTTGGGATGTCAGAAGGACTCAGCTTTATTTCTTGTAAAAAGAAAAGTTATCTTTGCAGATGCTGTAGGTGCATTGGGAAATTGTAAAACAATAAAAAGGATATATTCTAATAATTAAGAAAATCAAGCAACAAAATCAATGGAGATGTGCATTCTTGGAAAAATATATAATGTTCTATTATGAAATAATTTTTACAGCTAGGCTATTAATCTTACAATGAATTGATACCATTTCGTTGCACACAATGATTTGAAAATTTATATTTTAATAAAGGTTATTCTAAATATTAATTTACAAAAAAACCTCAAGAAATAAAAAATCATGATTTTAGAATACACCCATATTTATTTTATATATTTATTTTTCCAGACCTGAGAAATGGGGATAGTGGAGATGAAAATATTATAAAAATTACCCTAAGTAAGTGGTTGGGGGCGGGGTTACATCAGATTATTTTTCAGGGTCTATGACAATAATATGTAAACATGGGAAAGAAATGGAAAAAAATAAAAAGATCTTAAAGATGCAAAGACAATAAGAGAACAATTTTTAAAAAGATATATTATATATAGAAAACAATTTTTAAGCACACCATTAAATCTTGACCCAACAGAATAACACTGATGAAACTCTACATTATTTCTATAAAGAGCCAGTTCATAAAACAAAAGTGAACACATTTTGACAATCAAAATTAGGAAATATGGATTCTTTCTCCAATATGGAAAATTATCCATGCTGAAATTTCCTATACGGAAACATATCTAAATAATATTGAGCCTTTCAATGTTATTTTAATAAATATATGGGTGTCAAATCAAACTGGATCAACAGTGGAACAAGCTGATTTTATCAGTAAATCTTCCCATGCCCATTTCCTATTTCCAGTGCAGGAAAGTAGACAGCAGACTCTTCATATACATTCTGTAGGACAGTCAGTAAATGTTTATAAATTAATTATTTAGTTAATGATCAATCTCATGTTAAGAAGCATACTTAATACTCTAAGTCCTTGAGACATAACTTTCTTAGGAGAAATGTCAACTCTTTCATAGGTCTTGCAAATAACTTATCTCTTTCCTAATGATATTTCTTAACTGTTCATTTAAAGTTTGTAGAATCATTTAAAACATTCTAATTTTGATAGCAATTTTGGAGACTGAGATATTGCTAATGCACCTGGACCAAACTGTGAAATTAACAACTGCTTTCATTGAAAACGCACAGAGAGAGAGAGAGAGAGAGAGAGAGAGAGAGAGAGAGAGAGAGAGAGAGAGAGAGAGAGAGAGAGAGAGAGACAGAGACAGAGAGAGAGACAGAGAGAGAGAGAGAGAAAGAGAGACCAGTATAGTGAGATAACTATGTGTCTCCTTGATTAGAGATTGCCACCTGCAAGGACATGGAAGTAAACCTTTTCAATTACTGCTCCTCCATCTGGGATAGCATTCCTCCAGACAGTCAAATGGTATTCTCCCTTTAGAAAATATTTGTAAAATAATTAGAAAATATTTGAAGACTTGGTTGTTTCATCAAGCTTCAGGAGCAGAAGCATGATGACAATCCCTCTGGGTCACAATTTTATTTATATTTTGAATGTAAATTGTTGAGTGATTATTTTATAAAGTATATTTTTAATTTGAATGTTGATTACTTATTTGGTTTTTAACCACATTACAAATTACATATCACTCAAAGTCAGTAGGTGTTTTTTTTGGTGGGAGGGATGAGTGAGGAAGAACACTTGCTAAAGGCTAGGTCACATCGGCCGACGGATGCAAAACATATGTAAAAAGGACACAGCGGACGAGCAAGTTGTCCATCCATTGTTATCCGCTCTCAAAAGTGCCCCAAATTTGCATAAACAGAGTGGAAAACAACGGAAAGGAATGGACATGGGGAGGATGTAGCAAGGATGTTAAGCGGATGCTCAATGGAAGCCTAGCAGATGGAAGTGGATGGAAGCAGATGACACATCCACAGGGCTTCTGGGGGAGAACACCGAAGCAGATGCGCAGCGGAAGGAGCGGATGCATCACGGATGCCTAGTGGATGCCTAGCAGATGCCTAGCGGATGCAAAGCATTCACTGAGCATGCGGGGAGGATGCATTGTGTCAGCCCCGCGGAAAAAAGGGAAGCAGCTCGTAAGCAGGTCACAATTCAGAGGAAAGACCTGCTGCCAGACACAGCTCCAGCCAACAACCATGGGGAAGAAGAGGAAACCTGTGCCATCTG
>BHFT01043085.1:0-11582 GCA_004320025.1 Laticauda laticaudata
CAGGGATCTAGATTAGGTGATGAGTTCTGGACTTTGGCACTCAGTCTTCGCAAAACTGGGGGACACTGAGGAGGTGCCCCGTGGAGGAGGAGGAGGAGCGTCCCAGAGTTTTAAGTCCAGCCTTCCCAGAAGAGACTGAAGCACCTCCCACTTCTGGATGCTCTTCACAGCTCACAGAGAACAGGCGTATCAGGAAAGTACCAACGCCCTAATACAAAAAGTAGGACTAACTGGCTTGTGACCATTGCATTTTTAAGCAAGACTGAAAAATGTGTGGCAAGTGCAAACCTTCTGTTCACCCTGTTATTGATGGGTTGCAAAGCAAGTCAGGGGCTTTCTCTCCATCCATGTTGTCTTGCTTTGAGAATACCTCATCAATCACCAATCTGCTTTAGGAACTTTTGCATCAATCACTCATCTACTATAGGATACTCCTCAGCACCAGGGCTCAGGGATGGGCAGTTCTTAATTACCAGTACTTCCTATCTCCATGT
This sequence comes from Laticauda laticaudata, assembly GCA_004320025.1. Taxonomy (NCBI): domain Eukaryota; kingdom Metazoa; phylum Chordata; class Lepidosauria; order Squamata; family Elapidae; genus Laticauda; species Laticauda laticaudata. The sequence goes on from BHFT01043085.1 coordinate 495, forward strand.
GTTTTTGAATTGGATGGTTGTAATTTTACATTTCCTTTCTCCAGAATCTTCAACTTTCCTCATTTTTGTGCTATATTGTATTCTAAACTTCAGCCTCCCACTGGTTTGGGATTATGGGAAGAGTCTTTTAGTTAATTTTATTAAAAATAAATTAATAAAGATTTTATCTTTATCAAAGTTACCAAAATATAGAAGAATAAAATAAAAAAGAAAGATATTATAAAAGGGTAAAAGAAAACAATAGCAAGAAAAAGAAAAATATTTAAAGAAATGATTTCTTATCTTCTTTGCAGCAGTTACAAACATAGAAATTACCATGTCTACCTTCCCATATAACATATCAGGGTCTTTCTTCCCTTTTTCTAATCAATAAATCCCAAAATCAGCAGTCATTTTTATCCATTTCAGCAAGTCAGCAAATGGATTTCCAATTTTTTAATAAAACTATAGTTTCTTAGCCATTTCTGCAAAAAAAATTGGAAGTCTACCTTCATAATCCATTACTCCATTGGTGTTTCTGCTGTTTTCCATTTTATGCATTTTGTTGCATGATCAATGTCCGAATAAGAAAGATTTTAGTTTCATCTGATTAGTTATTTTAAAAGCTGTCTGCTTCACCAAAATGCATTTGTATCTATTTTTTTTCACTTTTTCACAAGTCCAGCATGTATGATAAAATGTCCCTTCATGTTTTTCTTTCTTTCTTTCTTTCTTTCTTTCTTTCTTTCTTTCTTTCTTTCTTTCTTTCTTTCTTTCTTTCTTGCTTTACTTTTCTTAATGATTTTATTTTATTTGCTTGCTGTCAAATTGCTTTACAAGATAATAGGTATATAGTAAACATATTATGAATACATGGATACATACAAGAAAATAACAAGAACAGATAGGGCAGGTGTAGGCGGGCGGTGCGGTTGTAGTGCTTATGCACGCCCCCTAAGATCTCTTCAAGGAAAGTGTGAGGTTCATAGTAGAGACAGTCTAAAGTTAAAATTTTTGGGGTTTGGGGAAGAAACCAACAGAATCAGGTAGAGTATTGCCAACCATTGAATACTCTTTCATGGTTGCTGAAGTCAGGATCAGAAACTAGGCTTGGAAGGACACCTATTTTGAAGCAGATTAAATAAAATTGTGTTGAAAATATATATGGCAAGCGAGAATAAAGTTAAAAGCCCTTAACAAGATGGCCTAGAAACTGGAGGAGGAGGGTTTGGATTTGCCTAATGGGAGTTTGTACTACCAAGCTACAAAACTTGATATGGGCTAAGGAATGGATAACAGTTGAAGAAAATACTAGATTGTTGTCATTAGAAGGACATGATCTGTTGTTGGGTGGCAATGCTTTTCATGATGTACAAGGGAACTAAAACACAGGATTATTTTAGGAAGATATCATATACAGGAGTCTCTGTGATTAAATTGGGAGAAGATATAAAAAGACAATGCTATTTGAAAATTCCAGTCTGGCTATCGGACTATTGAAGCACTTTCCTATCCTATAACATACAAGAAGAAACAAGCAGTTTTGAATGAAAAGGGTGAACTTAAATCTATGCAAAAATTAGAGGAACAAGGTATAAAGATGAGATTGTGTTTTCATATCACAAAATACATTAAAGGTATGATAAAGATTTTAAAACAGAAGGTTTATGATAAATTGACTGATTTGGAATAGATTTTGACAGGTATTGATGAAAAGGTGATTAAAAGATTATATAGATATTTAAATAGAAATTAATTAGAAGAAGAACAAGTTAAAGAGAACTATGATTGCTTGGGGGAAGAATTTGGATATGGGATTGAATTTAGAGAAAATGGCAAAAATTGTGGCTTCAAAATTATAAAATGATAAATGTCAACAGCATTTAAAGAAAATTTGTATAAGATGTTTTACAGGTGGCATTTCCCCCTGACAAAGAATAGCCGAGAATGTTCAAGAATAAATTGGATAAAGGTTGGAAATGTCATCAAGACACCTGTCTCATATATACCATATATTACTCATATATGTGGTGGACTTGTGCAGATGCCTAAAAAATACTGGACTAAAATATCTACACGTGGTTGGAAAAAAAATACACAAAAAAAGCATATAGACTTGAAACCAGAGATATTTTTATTGGGAATTTTACCGGATACATACAGCAAAAGATTTAAAATATTTGATTGTAAATGTATTTAACAGCGGCTAGGATTGTATTTGCTAAAAATTGGAAAAATGAGAAATACCATCGCAGAGGGAAGTTATTAAGAAAATATTGGAATGTGGCTGAAATAGTAGTAGATTGACATTGAATTAGGAAACAAGAAGATAAACAAATTTACAAAATTTGGGACATTTTCTATCAATAGTTCGATAACAAAATACAATAATAGAATATATAGAATTTTAGAAAATAAATGAATATATAAAAATGTATTCTTTTTCTTTTTCTTATTATTATATATATAAAATGGTTTCAGGATAGATTTGGGAGGATAAACCTGAATTGTTATTAAATAAACTAAGTAAAATAGTTATCTCGCAAAGTAATGAATGAACAAAATTACAGTCAAATGACTAATTAATAATAATATTAGAGTATTTGATTTTTGATGGATAATATGAGTTTATTATATAATATAACTGTAATTGAGACTATGAAACTGATGCACAAAAAATTTGTAAACCAACCAACACACTGCTTGTACACTTAAGGAAGAAAGCTGGATTGTTTTATGCTTTGTTTGTTTTTAAAAACCAATAATATATATATATATATGGTATATGTATATAAAAAGTTTTGGGGTTTGAGCGAGAAACCACAGAGTCAGGTTAGAGTATTCCAGACACTGACCGCTCTGTTGCTTGAAGTCGTATTTCCTGCAGTCAAGTTTGGTGCGATTAACCTTGAGTTTGTGCCTATTGTTTGCTCTGGTTTGGTTGAAGCTGAAGTATTCATGGACAGGTAGGAATTGCCAATGTATTATTTTATATACTGAGGTTGGATCAAAAGGCGGCGTAGTTTCCAATTTTCTAGGTCTAGAATTTTGAGTCTGGTGGCATAAGGTTTTTCTGCAGCCAGTAGCAGGAATGGAGAATCTTCTTGTGAAATATTTTTGGACTTTTGTCAAACTGTGCTAACATCAGATATATAATGTGGGTTCCAGACTGATGAGCTGTATTCAGAGTATTGGTCTAGCAAATGTTTTGCTATGCTGCTAGTTAGCAGTGTAATATTACCAGAGAAAAAAGCTATGTAAGATTAGCAAACTCTAATGCCTTTTTGGCTAATTAGTTACAGTGGGCTCTAGCACTGTAGATCATTAGAGATGAGTACTCCAAGATCCTTGACAGAGTTGGATCATCAAACAGGTCTTGACTATTCAGCCTGCATTTTATTTTCTGATTATTTTTGCCAATATGTAAGACAGAGCATTTTCACATTTTCAACACTGATTAAAATACTGTGTTTCTCACAAAATTAAGGCCAAGGTCTTATTTTTTTTGACCCCCCAAAAAAAACATAGTGAGAGTGATGGTGAATAACACACATGAATAACCAGCATACAGATACACTGAATTAGTAAAAGGAAGTTTTACTTCAGTAAAAGGATAAACAAAGTCCAACAAAAACAGCCCCAACATCATACACGGTGTTAAAGCAGTTAGATCAGTCCAGGGATAATCCAAAAACGAAGTCAAATATCATAAACAAAGTTCAGTAAACAGAGAGTTTACTAACCAGTTGCAAGACTCACCAGCAATCCAAAGCAGAACGACGATTAAGCAAATATGGCAAAAACAGGAAATGCAAAAGGAAGAGAACAAACCAGGTTTCTGGCTCCATTCTATGGCCATTGGAGGAAACCTCAGCCAATCACAAATTACAACATTCTCTTAAAGATACAACCAATAATTAAATGACTATCCTCTGGTTTATATATTGCCAACCCAAACTGTTTTGGTGACTATTCATTCCTCCAACTGATTCTCCCCTTTGGGTAGGACAATATATAAAACCTTTACAGTTTAAGTCCAACATTCCTAACAGCTAAGAAGTCTTATGTTTACACCTTAGGCTTTCGTAAAATGATCTGCCAATGTATTTCTCTGACATGCAGTACTCCAGTATAATCATTTTAATTTGAGAACACATATTGTCTCACAATTCAGATAATCGTAGATCGTATGTTTTGATCTTGTCTTTACGGCAAGAATTGGATGCCATCTGAAAATTGCTGATTGGTTGTCTTCATATACAACAATAGGTTCCTTTACATTAATTCCCATATCTATCATTAGTTGTTTATAACATATTAAATATGTACATAATAGAGACAAAATGAGAATTCAGCCTCCATTGTTGATAAGCTTAGATGTTTTTGTCAAATAGACGACCATCCAATTAACACCTTTCCTAATAATACTATAGTACCAGAAGTTGATTTACGGATAGGTACGTCTGTAGCGAAATTTGCATCAGCATATGCAGTTAAACTAGGCCGTCTTTTCAGGGTGACTTAATTCCCCCCCTTGCATCCTCGGGTAGGCAGCTGGCAACGGCTTGGATGTTGATCTGGGCATTGGTGGGGCACTTCATATTGGGAGACCTGTCACTGTTGCTTTTCCTTCTCTCCGTACTGCTGCGGTCTTTAGAGCAAGCTTGTGGCATTTGGCGCAGCCACACGCGGCCAGCCAGGGCTCCTCCCTGCAACCAGAGCCTGGCGAAGACACTCAGCTTCAGTTCCTCCAGCCCAAACCTGAAGGGGCCTCTGGGAGAGGTTGCAGTGATAGCGCCCACCCATCCACGGATAGAAAGGCAAGGCGATGGCAGTGCTACTTCCCTGGCCGGTGGGTCCAGTGGAGAGAGCCTGAAGAAGCCCGTCTTTTCCAGTTCTTGCCCAGCCTGTCCCAATCCCCACGCACCTCCGAATGTGCCGGCAGCTCCAAACGCTGCAGCAGCACAGGCATAGGGCAGAGGCACTCACTTGGTGGGGCTCAGCTCATAGGAGGATATGGCTCTGCCATGCCTCCCTGTCCACAGATGGGTGGGCACTATCACTGCCTGGACGGCCTCTCCTGGTGGCCCCTTCAGGTTCGGGCTGGAAGGGCTTGGGAAGGAAGCCAAGCTCAGGTCGACTCAGCTCTTTTGCTTGGCAGGTGGGCGCGCACCCGCGGCTTGCTTTCCTGGCTCTGTCCAGCCAGCATGGCTCTGGCATGGCCCTTATGGGATGAGTGGAGAGCCCGGCCAGGAGGTGGAGGGCTCGGCTGCCAAGTAGCGAGAGCTCTGCCACAGGGCAGGAGGGCCCACCTGTCAGCTGTGGCAAAGCTCTTCACGCTCTGCAGTGCCCGGCAGGGATGGCGGCTGGGCGCTTCTCCTGGGGTGGGCCAATCCTGCACTGCAGCCCCAGGAGATTCACCTCCCCACGTGGGGTTGGGCTGCCCTCTCAAGAAGGGGAGGCTTTGTCATCCCGGTAGTAGGGCGTTATTTTTAAAATAATTGGCTTTGCCTTTGAAGGCGAAGGGAAGGCGGCGACAGGAGTACCTGAAGCCGAGTGTCTCTGCCGGGCTCCAGTTGCAGGGGGGAGCCCTGGCTGGCCATGTGTGGCTGCGCCAAATGCTGCGGCAGCACAGGGAGAAGGGAAAGCAACGGTGACAGAAGGTCTCCCGATACGAAGTGCCCCACCAACGCCGAAGTCAAGGCAGGCAGCACCATATCCGGGTATGCAACAAAAGTACTTCCTAATGGCAAGACCCCCCCACCATTTCCCCCCATTTCGCATGTTTAATATAGGCCTTCATTTGGGGGGAGGGACTTAATTTGATTTTATGCCTATAAAACATGCTGGAACTTTCTATTGGGGGAGGCTGTATTGTTGGAGAAACACAGTATATTTATACATCTTAAATAATTTCTGTAGTTTTATATACTACTTATGTCAAGCCCAAGTAACATGCTCCAAAAAAATAAAGTCCCTGGCATCCATTTTCCATTTCAAGTCCATTTATTAGAAACACATTAAATTGGCACAGATTTGATGTCATACAGACTCTGAGTCAGATCCAGAATTATACCCAATAAAAGCAAAAGTGTGAAACATCCCTCCGAGTCACAATCTCTAATCATTTCTCAGTCCCAACTTCACCTTTATCCAACTGCACGTATCTTGAACTGTTCTCATGAAAAAGGAATGCCACCTAGATGTAACATTCCCCAGAGGTAGTATTCAGAACTGGTTGTGGAAATTTTGAGGAGTACAGAGAAGTAGCAAATCCCACTTCAGACTGGAGATTTTACAGTATCCTTCCCCTGCCATGCACCACCAAGCCACACCCATAGAACCGGTAGTAAAAAAAAATTGAATTCTACCACTGATATTTCCCCTTTATCTCTACAACTCCCCTTTCATAGTTAGACAGTGGTGAACCTGAAGGATCAGTAAATTCAGTTACTATAAATCTAAAAGCTAATATAAAAACAAATACTAAGGCTAATATAACATATGGCGACACACATGTCATCTTCAGGGTTGACACATCCTTCGAAAGATCACTTGAGAAGGAGAACTGATTAATCTGCCATGTGGTCTTCCTATAACGTATGGAGGCTACAAGATACCATCCTGGAAACAGGTGCCATTTTAAAATAGCTGCAATTCTTACAATCTGAGAATTGGAGCCACTTCCCAAAATGGTGACTGCTTTTGGGATGATACCATATGGCAGTGTTGGTGAACCTTTTCACCACTGAGTGCTGAAACAGCAGTGCTCACATGCCAAATACCAGAAGAGCAGCTTCCTGGTGCACATATGTGTGCTGAGGCTGCTCTTCTGATTTCTGGCAGGTGCATGCATACTCAGCCCTGCCAACTCTCATGGTTCTGCCGTGAGTCTCACGATTTTTTGTCATTTCTCACAGTCTCACGACAAGGCTTCTCAATCTCATGCCAAATTTAAAACGCTTTTTTTTTTTTTTTCAAATTTGGGGGTCGGCTTATATGTATATACGGTAATTGTTTTTCTTCGTGTCTGTCCGTCATTTTGAAAGGGGAGTAGGCCCTGGGAAGGAGGCTAGTTTGCTGGTNTTTTTATAGAATCTCCAGATTTTTTTTCATGGGTCTCCAGATTTTCCTTTATCAGGGGTTGGCAGGTCTGCATACTGGCTACCTGGTCTTCTAGTTTCTGGTGCACATGCACACACAAAGACCAGCTGTTCAATGTGTGTGCCAGAAACTTGAAGAGCAACCACCTGGCATGCATGCAGGTGCCGGGAAGGTGATCTTCCAGTTTTTGGCACATGCATGTTCACCGGCCAGCTAGTCTTCATGAGTGCATGCATGTCAGGAAATAGAAGACCAGGTGTCCAGTGTGCATGAGTGCACCGAAAACCGGAATATCATCTTTCCAGCATGTGCACCAGATGGCAGCTCTTCCGGTTTCTGGCGTTGCCACATGTGTGAAGATCAGCTGGCCAGCACGCTGGAACCCAGAAGAGCAACAGACGATGGCTCATGTGCCCAGAGAAATGGCTCTGCATGCCACTTTCAGCATACGTGGCATAGATTCGCCATAATGGCCATATGGCCTCCATATTGGAACTCCATGTGCAAAAATCCTTGGCAGGCTGAAGGCAGGTCATTTGTGACTTGGGAGTGCTGCAGTGCAAATCTTGGCCTGTGCTGGATCTCTCAGGACTTTCCCTACTCCCTGACATGCCCCATGATCTTTTAATGACACTCATATGGTCTTATGACCCTAAAGGGGAAAACAGGGATTGTGGTAGTCTGTTTTTAAATGTTATAGTTGATACATACTATTTTGTAAATACATCTTTTTGTTTCAGGATAGTTTTTATTATTGTAAGCTTAAATATTAACTTGCTTTCTACATTTTACCAAATTGGTCATCTTCCATATGTGTAAATTTTAGTTCCCAGTATTCTTAATAATAACTACTACTTTATAAATGTATTTTTAATATCTGTGTATTTGAGGTATTAATTGTTTTATATATTTTTGATGTACACTACCCAGAAACATTTGTTGTGAGATGGGTAGAAATATAAATTAGATGAATAGACAGACAGACAACATTCACATTGTAACATACTGTATTGTATGAACCAATATGTTTTATATAAACCATTGTAAATTAAATTTTGTGACAATATGTTGTGTAAGTTTAGCTGGTTAAATTTTATTAGCAGACACTGGTTAAACAAAACACACTTTCATATAATGTGCATAACCCTATCCAGCTATTGGTTTTTTTTAAAGAAGCTATGACCAAGATAGACACACGAGCCATCACCCCAGCTTGGCTCTGCCGTGCATGCATGCGTGCCTTCCACCGGAGAACTGGTCTTTGGATCTCTGCTGTACATGCATGGGGGATGGGACACGCGAGGGGTACAACACACACATGGGGGTCTCATGCACACATATGGGGGTCACATATTGCATGTGTGGGGGCAGGCACACGCATAAGGGTCATGCACATGGGGCATGGGGGTTATTTCACAGTTAACTGAAGAGATCAGTTAAAAACAAAACCGGCTAGTTTTGAAGAACAAAAAAATAGATGTATAAATTGGAAAATATGTGTTACTTCAGTTTGGTCTTGTTTCTCTAACCCCCCCTATATATATATAGAGAGAGAATTGGAAGTATCTAGGCAACGTTTCGATGAAGTCTCATTCATCATCTTCAGGCTTGCTTTCAGGCTTGTTTATTCAGCTCTGTGCTTCTGAGAGTACTCAGTACTGAAGATGATGAATGAGACTTCATCGAAACGTTGCCTAGATACTTCCAATTCTACGCGGGAGAAAACCCGAATAACCAAAGATCCATGCCCTACATAAGAGGTTATTAACAGATAAAAAGCAGTAAGATAGCTACACAGGCATCACATCCACAGACTGCGGCTTCAAAAACAGACAAAAAAATAGGCAGCCATCCTGAGGAACCCGCTAAAAGACAAAATTGACCTGGAAAAACTAAGGCATTATAACGAAATTTCCCTGTAGCATGCGTGCCCCGCCACCATACATTGGACTGACCAAATAGAAGAATTAAGTACCGCCGCCTAGCTGAACACAAAATGCAAGTACAAAAGGCTGGAAACACACCTCCTCACGTAGTCCAACAACATGAAAAACTACAGGTGCACATCACTCAAACTTCACAATGGCACGCCAAAACCTATCACACTCACATAGACCAGCCACAGAATGTGCAGAGAAGCCATAGAGATTTGAAAAAAGACGCTGACAGCATGAATAGAAGAGATGATTCCAGCAGTACTGTCAATCATTTGGAAGCCTGCACTCTCAAAATAGAAAGAATCTCCACACCACAAAAACAGACAAAACATTTACTGAGCACAGACAGACTCGCACTCCTTGATGCGCTCTTGTCCACACTCAACACCCCCCACCAGGCACCCAGGTGAGATTCCCAGCTTGCTGATGATTAGTAGCAAGCGCGTTCTTTCACACGAAGCCAAGCTGATTGAGAAAGCCTCGCAACACAAGAACAGAGTGCTTGCAGCCCAATCAAAGCCACCAAAACAGACAGAAAAACCAGAAAAACACCAATCATCAAACTCCAAGTCGCAATGACACAGACCCAGGTTAATAGCGCAAATGCAGAATAGACGGCAGCTGCAATTTGAAACCAGTTAGGAACTGTGAGACGCACTTCCATGCAGAAGCCTGATGATGGTCGATGAGATTCTGCTGAACTTTGGGCAACAACTTTAACAGAACTACAAATGAGCTAACCAACTTTAACAGACTACAATGACGGTGGATACATACCTGAGGAAAGCTAAACAGCACAAATGTAAGTACCCGCGAGAGGCTTAAAAAACAAACTATCTGTACCTCTAGCGGGGAGGAAATAAAACAGCCCAGATAAAGAGCCTATAGAGAAAAGGCTGGAAAGTTAAAAGAGCAGGAATACTACTCGTGACCTAATGGGCTATGCAGGCACTGCAGACAACAGTGTATACACCAACCTGCTTCAAATTAACATTTCATAAGCACAACAGCAGCTACCAAACGTATGCCTGAAAAGAAAGAATTGGCTCTACTGCAGAAATGACGTTCACAGTAAAAGATTGCGCAAATTAGATCGAGTTAAACAAAGATGTTGCTTAGCACTAGACACTCTGGATATTGAGACTAGCAAATCCACCTCTACTTTGGGATAGGAAATTGAAACAACTTACAACTTGGAGAGCTAGCAAACTGAAAGCATTTAAAGGATGATAAACTCTTCAAAAACTAAAAAAAATTGAAAAGATGCCAAGAGAAATTCCACAATAACCCACCAACAACACCTGGAAAACAATTAGTAATACAACGTTTCCAACAGAGAACTGAACAAAACAGAAAGCAGATGTCGCTATCCAAAGGATTTAACTTATGCCATAACTGCAAACCACCGCAAAAAAATCCCAAACCCGAATCCATCAATATGTGCAGTTAGATCCGCCTAACCAAATAAATTACTGATGAAGCCTGACAGAATAAGACACCAGGTTACTCAGCATCTTATGCACAACGAAACCACCAAAAAATAATTTGCAAAAAAGATGAATTCACAGCGTTACAAAACGCTGAAATAGATAACAGCATCAATAATACTCCCAGCAGAGCAAGGAAATGCAACAGTATAATGGATCAGAAAAAGACTATGAAACAAAATTCTGACAGACACTTACTCCACGCTCACACATACAAACCTTATAAACACAGACCCAACCACATATCTGGAAAATTTAACCAAGAAGAAAATTATAACCAGGCCACATAAGCAAAGATATATACAGAGCGATCATCCCAAGAGAAAAAATCTTCTAGATGCCAAGGCAAATTATAGACGGCCTTCCCAAAATACACAAAGATGGCATACCTCTCAAGAGCGCCATATACTTTGTTTCAGTAGCCTCCAATAGGAGCACCAATTACAACCTAGCTTAAATAACTTAGCAAACAACATACAGCGCCCATGCTGAAACCGGCAGCTGGTCCATAGATATGTACTATAACAGGCTCCACATGCTTTACGACACGCAATATCACTCTTTGAAATAATCAAAGATCA
>BHFT01043086.1:0-15101 GCA_004320025.1 Laticauda laticaudata
TCTCTCTCAAACACACACACACATACACACACACATACACACACACACACACACCCTTGGTCTGACTGGGACAGAATGATCTGGTGAGCTCCAGAGCAGTGGGAGGTGGGAAAAGGCATAAAGCAGGTGGGGTGCATGAGGCTGGAGCATGCTGTAGCCATGCCTTTCTTCTTTTCACCCCTGGGAGAAAGAGGATGTTTCTTCCTTTCACCCCAGGGAGAAGGAGAATGTGGGCAATGGAGGCCAAAGCATGCTGTGGCCATGCCTTTCTTCTTTTCATCCTTCGGAGAATGAGAATGCGCGTTATGGAGGCCAGAGCATGCTGTGGCTGTGCCTTCCTTTCTTTCACCCCCAGGAGAAAGAGGATGTGGACAATGGAGGCCAGACCATGCTGCAGCCATGCCTTTATTTCTTTCCCCCCGGGAGAAGGAGGGCACGGGCAATGGAGGCCAGAGCATGATGCGGCCATGAATTTCTTTCACTTCTGGGAGAAGGAGGACATGGGGGGCAATAGTCCTGGGGACGAAAGTAAGAAAGCAAACATCCGCAGCATTGGTATTCTGGGAGGGCCAGCAATGAAGCTAGCCAAGCTAGCCCAGGAACGGTGGGGAGGCCCTTGGCAAATTTTGGGGATGGTGGTGGAGGTGGAGGCAAGCTCTAGGGATGCTAGGGGGAGCTAGCATAAATCACAGGCTTTCCAAGCTGCTCAGTTGGGGCACAAGTCAGATCAGAGGCGATCAGAGCTGCTCAGTTGGGGCACAGGGGCAGGCACCATGTGGGAAGGCAGGTTGAGCCATGAGGACCCAGTGTGGAGTGAGGAGTGACTAGGTGGGGTAAGCGTTAGGTGGGGCAAGCAAGAATTGGGTGGGTGGGGCAAGTGAGTGAGCGGTGACCGGGTGACTGGTTCGGGGACATGGCCAGCCAGAAGTTGCTACCAGTTTGGCGACCCACACCAAATTATCGCTATCAGTACTTCTGATCTGGTGTGAACTGGCTGAATACCACCACTGTCTCCCATGGATATAAATGTGCAGTGGTTAGCCTCTTGCTGGAGATTAGATGGGCTACACCATATTGTGCTTTCTATAAGCATTTGAAAATAGAATTCTTTCAAAGAACCTATAAAGGATGGAATTATACCTTTGGCTTATTTTTGTAGCTTTATTTTATTTCAAGGTTGTTAATTTTGTATTACAGATGCTTTATTCTATTCTATAGTAATTATTTTGTATTGTTGATTTACATATGGGTATTGTTAAATGAGAATGTATCAATTCAATAAATAAACAAAGCATGCAACTGTTTGTAGCCTTTATTTCAATTTTGAATGCAAAATTGAGAAGCTACAAAAAAGACTGGACTAGTATGTTTTTGGGAACCTAATAATTTCAGATGACAGCTATTTGAGAGAGTTTATTGTGTGCCAGGATCAGTTTCCCCGTTTGCACTAAACTAGTACTTCCAGGTTTGTCTGAACTCCCCCTTGTGTTTTTATTTTACATGCAGGCAGATTTTTTTTTTTAAAGTGACATTTAAAAAGCAATTTGCCATTGCAGTCTGAATTTGTATTGACCCAAATTCAACAAACTGCAATCCATGTTAACTCGGAGGGACAGACCCTCTCGGCAATCCTTCAACACTGTAATCTCACCAGTACCGTTTAATATGCCAATACAGTAAAAACTTCTTTTAAAGTAACTGCTTTGCACACTAGTAACATGGGTGCTTATCACCCCTATGCATTCGTGCTGCTGTGCAAAGATTAACTAATCACTGCAAGCAAAAGCAAGCAAAATGTCAGGCGCTCCTTGGCTAATATCCTGCCGTAAGTATATTCATAATAACAAAGATATGGATAGCTCAGAGTAAAAAGAAGGACCACCCCAGGTGGCCCACATCTTCCTAGGAATTGTTCCACTGAAGGAACAGAAAGGTGAAGTTTGGCCAGCCCAAACTTTATCTTTCATTTCTTTTATGTCATTCAATTTGGCAAAAGAGAGTTTGCCTTATTAATCTTTCAATGAAAATGAAGATTTCAGAGAAATTCTCATTGGTATACACATATTTATTCAATTACAGGGCAGCTGAGGAATCCATGTGTAAGGATTTTACTCATCAACCCTTCTCCATTAGCTTGTCATAACCTTGGATCCACATATTTGGTTCAGTCATAAAGAAAGGTATGGGGTACACTAGCTTGTCCAATTTCTCTGCCCGTCAATTGAATGTAAAATTAATGTAAAATTGAATGTAAAATGTTTTTATTTTACATGCAGGCAGATTTTTTTTTTTAAAGTGACATTTAAAAAGCAATTTGCCATTGCAGTCTGAATTTGTATTGACCCAAATTCAACAAACTGCAATCCATGTTAACTCGGAGGGACAGACCCTCTCGGCAATCCTTCAACACTGTAATCTCACCAGTACCGTTTAATATGCCAATACAGTAAAAACTTCTTTTAAAGTAACTGCTTTGCACACTAGTAACATGGGTGCTTATCACCCCTATGCATTCGTGCTGCTGTGCAAAGATTAACTAATCACTGCAAGCAAAAGCAAGCAAAATGTCAGGCGCTCCTTGGCTAATATCCTGCCGTAAGTATATTCATAATAACAAAGATATGGATAGCTCAGAGTAAAAAGAAGGACCACCCCAGGTGGCCCACATCTTCCTAGGAATTGTTCCACTGAAGGAACAGAAAGGTGAAGTTTGGCCAGCCCAAACTTTATCTTTCATTTCTTTTATGTCATTCAATTTGGCAAAAGAGAGTTTGCCTTATTAATCTTTCAATGAAAATGAAGATTTCAGAGAAATTCTCATTGGTATACACATATTTATTCAATTACAGGGCAGCTGAGGAATCCATGTGTAAGGATTTTACTCATCAACCCTTCTCCATTAGCTTGTCATAACCTTGGATCCACATATTTGGTTCAGTCATAAAGAAAGGTATGGGGTACACTAGCTTGTCCAATTTCTCTGCCCGTCAATTGAATGTAAAATTAATGTAAAATTGAATGTAAAATGTTTTTATTTTACATGCAGGCAGATTTTTTTTTTTAAAGTGACATTTAAAAAGCAATTTGCCATTGCAGTCTGAATTTGTATTGACCCAAATTCAACAAACTGCAATCCATGTTAACTCAGAGGGACAGACCCTCTCGGCAATCCTTCAACACTGTAATCTCACCAGTACCGTTTAATATGCCAATACAGTATTTTTTTTTAATTTTTTTCAATTAATTGAGGGTAAAATATTTACAAATTAATTGTTTTCTTTTTTCTCCTAGCTTAGATATGAAAGAAGGAAGGGAGGGAGGTAAGATTTCTCCTGAAAGGAGGATAACCACAATCACAACACACAACCAAAGTGATTAAATGTTTAAACATTAGTCTTATGCAGTGTTTCTCAATCTTGGCATTTTTGAAACAAATGGAGTTCTACTTTCAGGATCCAAACCATATTCCTGGAAGTTGAAGTCCAGCCTTTCTAAAGTCCCCAAGGTTCAGAAACATGTGATCCTATGATTAGATCTAATAATAATAATTAGCATTGATGAAACAAATGGTTGATTAAAGCATAGATTTTCATATCCAAATGATTCAAAGGTATTAGTGATCTCTGGTTAAGCTGGAAAGGATTGATCAAACATGTTTAGCCTGGTACCCTTGAGGTATATTGGCCTATAAATTCTGAATTGCTGAAAGGAACAGGAGATGGAGTCTACTATCTACTCTCTGGATGTAATTGTCTACTGCAAACTGTGTAGGCAACAGGAAGGGCATTCAGCCAGTAAATGCTTCATTCACTCACCTCGACTCCACCCCAATTGGTCTATAAATTCTATAGGTGAATTGCTAAAAGGAACAAGAGATGGAGTCTTGTACTATCTAGGGATGGGCTGCTGGAGGTTTGCAGGGGCTCAGGAGAGCCCCTAGCTAAGATTCTGTGTAGTTTGGAGAACCCTCAAATTCCACTCCTGGCTGGCCCCACCCCACCCCTCCCAGGAATCCCCACCCAGCCCGATTTAGAGGCAGGTAAGTGCAGGGCATGTACGGAGGCTCAAGGAGGGTGAAAAATGGACCTCCCAGCAGTTCAGGAAGGCTGGAAATGGGCCCATTTCTGGTTTTCAGAGAGCCTCTGGAGTTCAGGGAGGCCATTTTCGCCCTCCCGGAGGCTCAAAAAAAGCCTCTGGAGCCCACGGAGGGCAAAAACATCACACACACCAAAGTGGTTCCTATTTTTCTACTTCCATTTTTACATGCTTTTGAACTGCTAGGTTGGCAGAAGCTGAGACAAGTAATGGGAGCTCACTTCATTATGCAGCACTAGGGATTTGAACTGCTGAACTGCCAACTTTTCTGTTCGACAAGCTCAGTGTCTTAGCCACTGAACCACCACGTCACTACAATTAATTAAAATTAATAATTACTCCTCTTCATTCTTTTACTGAATGATTACAGAAGAGATTTCCTAATCCATCTATTGGCCTTAGGTGGTACTTGTACCTGCTTACTAAATGTTAGGCATAGCCATGATTGTGATCCACAGCATAATTTTTCTCTACGGCTAGGAAACAGAATATATTTGAAATTATAAGGACAGAGAATGTGAGGAAGGTTTATTGAGGTATACTACATATTAGTACTGGGAGACATGGTGACCTAGAGATAGAACTCTCACCTCACAATCAGGAGATTGAATGCAATCCTAAATAGCAGCAGATATTTCTCTCTCTGCTGAAAACTCTGTGTAGGCATCAGGAAAGGCATCTAGCTAGTAAACACTTAGTTCAATTCAGTCACCTCAACTAACCCCAATACAAGTAATTACAGGCTTATTAAAAGAGAAAAAATATTATATATTAGTACTGAGATATGTTCAGAATAATTATAACAGAATAACAGAATTAGAAGGGACATTGGAAGTTATCTTATCCAACTCCCTTCTCAAGTAAAAAATCTTATAATATTTCAGACAATTTTATTAATATTAATAACAATAAAAATGGGTAGCAGCAAACTCTAGTAAACAAAACTATGAATGAACATAAGAAATGATCTTACACTGCATCAAACATTGCTCAATTTGGGATTAATGATACATCTTTAAAATTTCATGCAGAATTCAAATGTACCCAGCTGGAAATTTCATGCAAAGCATATAGTTTATTGTTAAGCTGAAGCTTATTCCTACAGATGAATTCCTACAAACTGGTTTAAAAACTGTTTTGTAATCATATGCATTTATCTTAAAAATGAGCAGTCTACACAGCAATGCCCACCTTTGAATAAACATGCACTGACTTGTATCCCTAACTTTTCTTTACTCCCTTAATTTTGTATCACACAGCTAATTAGGAAAACAAAACCATTAATAATAATTTGTGTGTGTTTGTGTGTTTCCCTCCCTGTTCAAATATAGCTTCCATAGGCATGTCAGCCAATTTTTTTAAAAAAGGTTGCTTGATTAATGAATGTGTTTTAATCAACTGTTATATATTCATAATTTCTGTCAATAAGAAAAAGGAGAGGAGGTCGCAGTTACAAAGCGTGAGTACCCACACTGACAAGAAAACAAAACAGTCCATAGTGTTCATTTTCCTGGACTGATTACAAACAGGAATGATATGGAAGTTTGTGTGACTGAGGTTTGACAACAATGTGAGTTCCACTGCTAGAGTTGAAAGAGGCTTATTTTCAGGGATCATTCATTAAAAGAGTAAGGAGTAGGGATTGTTAAAGTTAAAGAGCAATCCCTAACCCTGAGGGCCAATAGGAATAAAAGTCAAGATATTCCAGGTTCAAGTTTCCAGGATCTAGTCAGGAATGTCATCAACTGTCAACATACAAATCCATCATTCAAAGGGGATTCACCTGTTCTCCGGTGCTAATAGAGAAAGGAGCCCTTGGAAACACAACAAAGAGTAGAAATCTGTATTCTTCAATGTTGTAAATAGAAAACATGATGTATACAGGCAGTCCTCAGCTTTCAACCATAATTAACTCCAGAATAATGTATGTTGTTGTAGTTGTTAAATGAATCACCGCAGGACCATATCTAATTTGATGACATTTTTTGTGATTGTCATTAAGGAAGTGTGATAGTCTGTCAGTGAATCAAATTTATCCAGTGGGTATTTTTGCCAGAAACTGGAAATAAAATGCCATGAAAGGGCAAAAAAACCCCTCATAAAAATTATCACCCTAACCAGTTGAGGGATGGTTGTACCTAAAAAGCCAAAATGAGCTGTTTTCACGCACCTGGAATGCAATAATGATAATCAGAACTTCAAAATCAGATTCCCTCCTTATTTGTATCAGAGGCACTGTATAACAGCAATAGCACTTAGACTTAAATACCTCTTTATAGGGCTTCAAAGCCCTCTCAAAGTAGTTTACAGAGTCAGCATACTGCCCTCAACAATCTTGGTCCTCATTTTACCCACCTCAGAAGGATGGAAGGCTGGGTTGACCTTGAGCCTGGTGGGATTCAATTTGCCAAATTGCAGGCAGTTGGCTGTCAGTAGAAGTAGTTTGCAATACTGCACTCTAACCACTGGGTTGAAAGGATTAGTCAGGGATGTCATCATTGCCAGGGGGACATCCGAGGGGCTCATTTCAAGTCCCCATCAAGGAGCTGGAGCCAATGATGCGAGCTCATCCTATCATGCAACAGCACAAGGGTCTCAAATGTGGGCTTACTAACGTACAACCCAGCACTCTAATCATGTGAGCCACCGCACTCCTAAAACCAGTTCATAAACACCTTTTGAGGGATTGGTCATAAGTGAGGACTACTTGTACGGCCAAAAAAAGTCAAACTCAGTGACTTTGCATGAAATGTTCTGCTTTTATGTTCCACATAACTATCACAATAAAATTCAGGCAAAGCTTCAACTAAACATGGCCGCCACCTTGAATTTTTCTGCTGTGCAGACTTGTAAATGTGTAATCTTCCCCTCTTCCCTTCTACTCCATGAGTTTATAATCTATGAAATTACTTTTTGAAAAAAGATTTGAGAAAAACATTCAAAGATTTATGTCTACAAAAATTCATGAGAAACATAACAAGAAAACAGTGAGTAACATTTACAATCATGTGGCTAATTCTGAGCCACACCTGCTATTTCAAAGACAATTTAGTTTATTTCTTTCCATGAACTTGATCTTTTATAATATGCCTTAATGTTAGGAACATTTAGTGGACTGTCCATTTTTAGTATGCATTTCACTTTTACTTTTCTGCATGATTTTTTTAAAGACATCACATGAATTTGGGGGAAATGTAGATTACAAAATAAAATTATCCAACAGTAATTTTAAACTTTGTTTTGAAAAATGGTTCATCAGTAGTGTTTAAAGCCCCTGTCACACTGCACCAATGGATGGAAAGAGGATGTAAAATGGACAAAAACACTTGCCATCTGTTGGTTAACGCGATGTATCTGTTCTGTACTCACTGCCTCCGTTTTCCTTCCTCTCTATCCGTCCAGCATCCTATTGACATTTCATCTGCTCAGAAAGTTTTGAACTGCTCAAAACTTTTGAGCAGAAAAATGTATCCAATGGTCCGTTCGCATCACTAAATCCCGAGGCATCCGTTCTGCATCCATTACGCAATCGCTATTCGGCTAGCAATCGCGCACATCGCGCAACTGCATCGCTCGACGGTGAGAAGAGGACATGACGTGAACTGGATGCAGAAGGATGCCTAGCGATGCGACAGAAACAAAGCAATTTAAAACGAAAACGTGCAGAGGGGACTATTCGGATATTAGGGTCCTAGAGTATTCCTAAGATCGCAAAGAACACCTTAGGAAAACCTTACTCTTAATAGGGAGAGCACAATCATTGGATCTCACTGCGGACCAAGCCAATCTGTGAACCTCTGCCTTCATCTGCTCTTCTTTCACTAGAATCCATTCTGTCCACTGGATATAACAACAGTCCTTTTGAGCACCTCTTCGCAAACAGTCTGACCATACAGCTCTGTGAACTCTAATACGGAGGAAAGGGCGCAAGAAGCTCTGGGTACGAAGATGGATCGGGAGAAAGAGAGTAGGACTGTTACAACAAGCTGATGTGGAGCTCATGGAAGCGAAGACACTCGGTGCATTCCAAACTTCATAGATGCTTACGCCTTGTTGATGTAAGGTTGTTGCACGGCTGACACCCAGGTTGCAAGGCAAACCAAATTCATCAGCCTGTGCAACTCACTCTGCCGCCTCCTGGCCTCAGGGACCACCCTACAGGAGCATGCAGTATGGTGGAGTAGCAACAACACCATCATCATTTGTCAGAAGTGTGCGGCCTCATCGGATAATACATGAGAACTCCTCATGCCCTCATGAGAATGAGAAGTAAAGTTGCGAGGCAGTGGTATCGAGTGAAATTCCAACACAGTTGGCCATTAGATGGAGCACGTGCCGCAAGCAACCCAGTTGGGGCTCCTAGTATTTCACGACAAGGCTTCTTCAGCCTGTCCTTCTTCGCCATGTCGATGCTGACATAAAGCATCGTACACGAGCTATCAACGAGTCAGCTTCAGTGCCAGAGTATACAACGCAGTGACCTAAGGGGAGCTGGCACAATCTATCGGGCTTCCAGATCCAGACCCCCTGCCCGACATGCATGATGTGCCTACTTTCACGTGGGAGTATTGCCTTCTCCCTCGAATTCTACACTCATAAAGCCCTAGATTCCAGACTCCTCACCCGTGAATAGGAGGATGTTTCAACTATGAGCTGTCCAGGCAAGGCGGATGGTTCAGAAACACCTTGCATCCTGACGGCAACAGTTCCAAGTTACTTCTCACCTCGCAGCATCGCCACAGACGTGAGAGATGTGGAGTGTGCCTGACAAATCTCATGCACACCGCTACCATTCTTCATAAGAGCTCTGTGCACCTCAACGGCAATGGGGGACATGGAGCCTGGCGAATGATGCAAGGGCACTGATAGACACGTGATGGCAAAGCCTCCAACGAGCCTCATCATGAGGGAAGCAGGCAACCCTACACTGTGAAATCCCCAGCTGGAGCAGTGGTGCAGACAGGATGATAGATGATTAATGTAATGCTTCTCTTGCCTGTCTCATCACACGTATAGATTGCGTCCAGATGTGTGTGGCCTACCAATCGAAGAGGCATTATAAGATGTTGTGTTTAGTTACATGTGTGGATCCATGGTACTTAGTTTTATAAGAAGGCCAAGTTGGACTGGAGATTGGACCTACAGTCCCCTATGCTTTGACATGATAGTTTATCTATCCTCAGCTATTACCCTTCAAAAGGATATATCCCTGCTTTCACAGGTACATCCACCCCCATGCTATCTTACCCATCCACAAGCATGCATGCTTAACATTTTCTAAGTTCACTAAGTAGTTTATGTGAAAACAAAAATAGACGATGCGAGGAAGTGTAAGTGATGACAAGAATATATCTTTATTTTGAACAACAAGCTGTTAAAGAAAAATAAACCCGAATCAGTGTCAAAATATAAGGCACAGGTAGCCAGCCAGGCCAGTCTATGACTCCTCTTGCACTTGGAGGTGCTGTCCACTCTCAGGGATGTGAAATGGTAGTGCTGGAGGTGCTGCTGGCAAGTGCTGTCTGACCACCATGTATGCTGACTGCCGATGAGTACAAAGGGATGCCGTTGTGTTGAGGAAGCTCCTTCGGACATCTGCTCAAGCCCCGTCGATTTGAGATCCTCCTCCATGCATTTGTCCAGCCCCCAGTACTGAGGACAGATGTACTGAGGCAGGGCTTGTTGAGAAGGAGGGAATATAGTGGCGTTGGGTCTGCGTGGGGAGGACTGCGCGTTATGGGCATCAGGGGCATGGGTGTTCATGTGCATCTGTGTAAATCATGGGGTGCGTGGGTGCATCAGGTGATCAGTGAACAGTTGGCCGTTCATCCGATGACTCTTGTGCCTGACTAGGAAGTGCTGCTTGCTGCGCTGACCTCCTGGTAGCATAGCATGGTAATGTGAAGGCTATGGGAGCTTGATGGAGGAACATCACGGGTGGAGAAAAACTGCTGGGTGGGAGCAGTACTCTGATCGGGATATTTGTAAAGCGCTCAGTGTGATCCGTCCTTTACACCTGTCTGGGTTCCGCCATGATCCCTGAGTTGATTGTAGTGAGAAGGCCTTCTTTGGGGATGAGGAGTCGTCTGTGCCAGTGGAAGGTCTATGCTGCCTCGGTGTAGTCCCTATCTCCAGTAGGACAGTGTGCTCTGCCTTCCTGCGTCCTGGCTCTCTGCCTTTTGTGTAGGTTGTAGACTGGGGTGTGGGTGGATCAGGTACGGCTGTGAGATGGAGCAAGCCGTTCCTTTCTCTCCACTGCACCGGGAGTCCTTCACGTCGGTCTCCACCACGGTTAACAACACTCTGGTCCCGCGGTTCTCCGCCGTGCCCGCTCCAGAAACCTGCCTGGGAGACAGGGACTAAACTCTCGGTCGGAAGGAGGACGGCTCTCAAGCCAGGCTGCCGGAAGAGAGAGGCGTCTTTGAGAGGGCTACTGGTGCTCCTCGGTCGTGATCTCACCTCAGGAAGCTTGCATCTGAGCCTCATCCATGGCTTCTCTTGTCCCGTCAGCTTAACCGCAGCCTGGCCAGATTTCTTCAGGTTCAGCTTCCCGTACCCAGTAGTGCTATGTGCTATCACCAGCCTCGAGAAGCACTCCGCAAGTGTTGCCCATACTCCTCCGCCTTCTTCTCTCCAAGCAGCCTGTCTTCCCGCTTGGTTCCCTACAGCCGGTGTCCTTCCCGCCACTGTAGTCATTCTCTCTGCAGCCATCCACACCTGCAATCCTCATGTTCCTTCCTCCAATGGAGTATTGCCACCTCTTCCCAGTGTCGCCATATCACCCTTCCCATCCCTTTGCTAGGACCAGATGGCCTCATTCAGGAGGGCTCCGTTAGTAGGGCTGCTCTCCACACACCAACCACAGCAGCAGCTGCAGCAGCAGCAGCAGCAGCAGCAGCACACAGCACAGCAGGACAGATCGGCATGCAGCCAGAGTAAGCACCATGAGCGCGCCAGCAAGACCAGAGCACGAAGCCAGGACCAGGAGCACATCAGGACCATGTGAGCATACCGAGCATTCCAGCGAGCACGCAGCACAGACAGCAGCGACCAGGGGCTTTCCAGCGCATAAGCAGCGCAGAAGCACCGCGCACCAGAGTAAGTTAAGTCACAGAGTAGAGCACAGCAGCAAAGCACCACCACACATGGAGCCAAGGATTCAGCAGAAGCTCCACCACCAGAAGAGGTCGCAGCCGAGCAGAGCAAAGCCCCAGCAGAACGCAGAGCAGGTGCAGTGGGGTCGAGAGGTGGGCCCGTCCCTCTTGCAGGAGATGGCCCCCGGCAGGTGCTGAGGCTTTCGCTTCTTCCTCATGTTGGGAGTTGGCTGGCAGGAGGTGGCAGGCACAATAAGGCTGGCAGGGAAGGCTGGCACCAAGTCGGTCAGTTAGGCTGCCAGGCAAGCCAGGCACCAGAGGGCTGGCAGGCAGCACAGCAGGAAGGCAGGCAGGCACAGGCACCCAAGCCTCCGGCAGGACTGGCTGCGCAGGTGAGGTGGAAGGCAGCGTGGCAGCCAACGTGGCAGGCAGGCAGAGAGCAAGCTGAGTGATTGCCAGAGAGGCGGTAGGAAGGCTGGCAGAAGCTGCAGCAAGGCTATACAGCCAAGAGCCTTGCAGGGCATGCAATGCAGCAGGCAGCAGGAGTCAGCCGCTCCGACAGCATCTTATCCCTGAATGGTATCATCTTGGAGCTGACCTCGCTTTATATCGTGGTTACGCATCTTGCATCCCCGAATTACGCATTACGCTACGTCATCCATCTCTGGCGTGCTGTGCATCTGCTAGCTTCGCTCTTGCTACACCTTCTACATCTTGTCATCCGCCGTATCCGTTTCACGCTCCGCTTTCTGAAGGTCCCCCGTCCTAGCCGAGTTGCCATTCCACTCATCGGCGATGCGCGATGCGCTAAGGTTCTTGATCCGACACTCGCTTTCCATCGACTCTGCGATCTCCCCGTGTTCATCCTTTTCCATGTATATTCCGCTCCTTATGTAAATTTTTCCCCTTTTGAGACGAATAACAACATGGATGGTGGAACATTTTGCTCGTCCGTTGTGTCCTTTTTACTAACGTTTTGCATCCGTTGGGCAGTGTGACAGGGCCTTAAGAGTCTCATTTTTCTGGTCCTCTATGTCTTATTTTAATTAATCTCTTGATAATATAGGACAATAAAACAAGAAGAGAATTGCTATTGTAAAAAGAAAACCTCAATAAAGTCATTACAGAAAGTTAAAAAGAAAGTGTTTGTCTAATATTGTAATTAAAAGTCTCTTTTCCTTAATAAAGTTGTTACAAAACCAAAAAAAGGGAAGCAAGAATTATTTCAGTTATTTCATTTGGTGCATTACAAATGAATGATGAGACTTCTTTTATGTTTCAAAAAGATTTACAAAACCTTATTATTGTCAAACTGAAAAGGAGAAAGCATAAGTTTATTGAAATGTAAAGTTTTTTCCAGAAAGGAAAATGAAAAGAAGAAAAGAGGGACGAGGGACACAGAGAGAAAGAGACAGTGAGAAAAAGAGAGAGAGAAAGATAGTGAGAAAGAAAGAAAGAAAGAAAGAAAGAAAGAAAGAGAGAGAGAGAGAGAGAGAGAAACAGTGAGTGAATGAGAGAGGGAGAGAGAGTGGGAGGGAGAGAAAAAAGAGGAAGAGCAGGGTGAAAATTGATGTTAGATGTCTTTGTGGCTAGAACTGTGAAGGATTATAATAGAAAGCGACAGTTGGAGTGCAGATCAGGAAATGTCCTAGAACGAATTCAGCTGCAGACCTCCCATCCTCTTTTGTTGATGAGTAAAACTAAGGAAAAGAAAAACAAACACCAGTTGAAAAGAAGAAAAGGAGAAATTAACTGTGATGGACAGAGGATTGGGCTGTAGAAAAGGATGAAGAAGTAGATTAAAGAAACAGTGCTTGAGCTTGACTGAAACTAAATTTCTATTTTATTCCAAGATATGTTTTATTATTATTTTTTCCTAAGAAAGAAGTAAAAATAGATGAAGAAAAGGGGGGAAATGCTGTGTGACAGTTCAGCCAATACTGTATGTGTGGAATTTAGAACTCTGCTTATGTTACACATTGGTCTGTCATCCTAAATGGATATAAGTTTGATTCAAAAGAAGGACAAGAGAGCCTTTCAACTTGCCAGCACATATTGGGGCAGGCTGCAAGGTTTTGGAAAAATGAGACTTTCAGGAGCACTGTTAACAGATAATCAGAGTTGGAAGGGACCTTGTAGGTCATCTAGTCTACCCCCCCCCCGCCCNTTTCTGACAAATGGCAGTCCAATCTCTTCTTGAAAGTCTCAAGTGATGGCACTCCCACAACTTCTGAGGCCAAGCTGTTTCATTGGTTGATTGTTCTCACTGTCAGAAAGTTTCTCCTTATTTTCAGGTTAAATCTCTCCTTGTTCAGTTTCCATCCATTATACCTTATCTGGCCTTCAGGTGCCATGGAAAATAGCTTGACCCCTTCCTCTCTGTGGCGGCCCCTCAAAATATTGGAAGACTGCTATCATATCTCCCCTCGTCCTTCTTTTTACTAGACTAGCCAAGCCCAGTTCCTGTAACCATTCTTCATACGTTTTAGCCTCTAGTTCCCTAATCATCCTGGTTGCTCTTCTCTGTACTTTTTCTAGAGTTTCAACTTCTTTTTGGTAATGCAGTGAACAGAACTGGATGCAGTTCTCTAGGTGTGGTCTTACTAAGGCTTCATAGAATGGTATTTGTATCTCCCTTGATCTTGATTGTATCCCTCTGTTAATACAGAAGCTGTTGAATGAGACATTGCTGAATTCACACATATCAAAAGATTTTAGGCCATCACAAGTCTCAATAAAGAGAATGTGTGTTTTAATTTGACAGTTGTCCATCGATAAAGTACTTGTGATTGGTCTCTCACCAATCTGGTTAACCAACTTGTCTTCCTCTCCTGTTTTCCTAGTTTAAACAAAAATAAGTCTATGCATCTAATGGAGAAGTAGTTCTTGAAAATGTGTACTTTTGAATACATTTTGTTGACTGGAAAAAGTTCTATTGAGCTATTTCGGATTTTTGGTCATCATAGACAAATATTTACCTCTTCCTAAATGGGGATTAAATTTTGTAAATGGGATTGCAATCACATGATTCATGCAAATAATTTTTAAAAACCTTATATTTTTTACTATAGTTGTCAAGTTGTTAGTATCCATTTAGTGACTGTTCAAAGTTGCAATGGCACTGAAAGAAGTGACTTATGACCTTGCACTCATGACCATTGCAATGTTCTGGAATCATATGATCATCCTTTGCATCCTTCCAAGCCAGCTTCCAACAAGCAAAGTCAGCAAAGACAGCCAGATTTGCTTAACAATTGTGATTTGTGTGACAAAAACAAGGGAAAAAAATCACTTAATGACCACAGCGCTTAGAAATGGAAGTTCCCATCCTAAATTGAGGACTACCTGTACAAAACCTCATTCAATAACATAGCAGAAAATGTGTTTTCATCAGTAAGAAAATCTCAAAGTCGAATTTGAAGTTTTTAAATTTCCTTAGTGACAAAGTGATCCGCATGTCTACATGTTTGTTCTATCTTTTATTTCATCATCATTTCATACTGATATCACATTTCAATTCTAAAGGCCCAGTCCCACTGCACTTACGGATGCAAAGAGGATATAAAACATAAAAAAAACCTTGCCATCCATTGGAAAACGCTGTGCATCTGTTGTGTACTCACTGCATACGTGTTTCATACGCTCTATCCGTTGAGCATCCGCCCACTGTGATTTCATCCGCGCAAGAAGTTTTGAGCTGCACAAAACTTTGTGAAAGGATGAACTTTCCACCGTGTATGATGTACATCCGTGACATATACGGGCAACAAACATTCTATGTCCGTTATCATCCGTTAAAAGTCCGCTGTATCCTCTCTGCATTCTCTGGCCAACTCCTCAACTCACATCCGCTGCAGCTGAAAATGGAAAGAGGGAGGAAACAAAAGGTACACAGAACGTCTACACAGCGTT
>BHFT01043089.1:0-51325 GCA_004320025.1 Laticauda laticaudata
TCCCCCCCCCCCCGAGTCAGATTCTAACAGGGGCATGACAATGGCCATCTCTTTTAAGATACTGCAGAGTGTCTACAACATGTTCTTAAAACTCTCAATGTGTTGCCCAATCTCCACAGGTTGTGAACTCCTTACATAAGTGAGGAGGGGAGACTATTGGATCTTTTTTTTCACAAGTACCCATAAATCTAGGAATTAAGAAGGGACCGAATCAAAAACAATTAAACAGAACTTACTTAAACAATATTTTCACATGCATGTCTATTTGTAGCTATCTTAAGATAAACTTTCTTCACCTTCCCAGGCTAATTTTATATAGAAAAGGTAATTTCGTTCTCACTATGGTTGAATAATGGGGACATGAACCTACTACAAATCAGGACCTGCTTTCTACCTATTTCTGATCTGGACATGTATTTGGATTTCCATTTGGATAGAAAATATTAGCAAGTAAAAGTGACAAAGTATACTTTGGAACCAGAAGTGAAAATCCTAAAGGAGAAACATCAAATACACTTGGCATTGTCCCAAACTTGAAAGTCTATGGAGATTCTCAGTCATCTAGGTCATGAATGACTGCAGCGTATTCACCGAAGAAGCTTCTTGGATGAGAAGCAAAACATCTCCAAAGAAAAAACAAAGTCCAGTTGCCTTTTGTCCTTTTGGGACAACCAACTTTGAAACTTTCTGGATTGTCTGTGTAACTGGTCACTCTGTCTTTATCCTAGCCATTGTGGGAATGGCCACAGTCAAGTTGCATTCCTTCCAATAAAACAAGGAGAGAGTGTAGAAATCAGCCTTCTCCTAAAACTGCACTCTAGCAGTAGTATACTCTGGGGTCTAGACTGTGTTATGGTAATAGGAATATAAACATACTAGAATAGAGAACATCTTTGGTGGCAATACTCGCTTGGTTGGTGGCTTTAGTTAAAAGTTATTAAACAAGAGGGAAAGAAAAGCCCATAACAATGCTCACAATGAATCCTGAAACTGGGGTCTGTTTCACAATGCATACAAATTGTTTCCACATAAGAAATTGATTTGGACTTGTTATTAGTTGCTCATGCAAAATACTGGAAAATCAAATTATAAGAGGTATATTGATCAATAGCATCTATGAGAACAAAAAATTGCATTGACTGCAAATGTAGCAGAAAGCTATTAAAATGGAATAGATTTCATCAAATTTGATCACAACCTATTATTTTAACAATATTTTTTCCAATAGATTGCTCTTGTATACAACTCTATTTTTCACAGAAATATTGAACATAGATGTTTCAAATATTCATATCTCATAAGCATTCTCTGTTTTGGGATTATTTTTCCAACTCTATCTCCTTCTTTTCTTCTTAATACCACACTGCTGTTGTAGTTGTTCAATAATTAAATTTAATACTCTGATTTAAAATATTAAATTTTTATTATTATTTAGAATTGGGTATGTTTGCAAAAATGATAAAAGGGAAAAATGGCCTATGTTCCCCTCTCCCATTTGTGGATTTAAAAAAAAATCTAATTGGCTACAAAAAACACCAGTTTGTGCCTTTAAACTAAAAAGCAGAAGCATCTTAGTGCCCAAGGAACAGAACATTAAGTAAACACTTCAGAGTGTTATCTAGAGGTGCCAATTTCTCTATAGAGTGGCCAAAGTCTAATATTTAAAAATGCAGGCAGTTATGTTTAAATAAACAGAATATAATGTGGCTGGTAATAATGGAGTGTCATACATATCCAATCTTATATATTAGCTTTATATATCTTATATATTACTTTTATCCAAAAATAAAACATCACATATCTCTAACCTTTGCTGCTGTTTCATGCATTACATAACTCATACTTGGTATCACTTGCATAAGAGAATTATCAG
Organism: Laticauda laticaudata; assembly: GCA_004320025.1. Classification (NCBI taxonomy): domain Eukaryota; kingdom Metazoa; phylum Chordata; class Lepidosauria; order Squamata; family Elapidae; genus Laticauda; species Laticauda laticaudata. The sequence goes on from BHFT01043089.1 coordinate 1,874, forward strand.
TTAGTTGGGTGGTCAATAATCATCCCACAAGGTAATAATAGGAAATTATTTCCATCCTGCTGCCAAGAAAACTATAAGGCTGTACCAGAAGTCTATATGAATAAACTTTTTGAGTTATAAAAAGCACCCTAAATGATGCGTCTTTCTTTCTCCTTATATTTCCCTTATTTCTTTGTCACAAATTGTTTAATGTTATGTTAAAAATTCAGTAACTTAAAGTAATAAATTACAATTAGCATAATACAGGATGAGGAACCTGTTAGGAATTGATAATCACCTAATAGTTGGGTTGGAAATATATAAACCAGGATGGACAGTTAATACTGTCTCTTTAAGGGAATGCTAAAATTGTAATTGGGTGTGGTTCCTCAAACGGCGATAAGATGGAGCCAGAAACATGGGTTGTTAGTTCTGTTACTAGATGTTCTGATGGTAGATGTTTTTTGTTCCTGCATTTTTCCCTATTGACTGTTGCTGATCGTCATTCTTCTTAGATTGCTGTGAGTCTATTTACTGAACTGTTTATGATACTGGACTTTGATTTTGGATTATCCCTGGACTGAATACTGATTGCTTTAACCGTGTATGACCTGGACTGCTTGTTGGACTTTGCTTAACTGTTTACTGAAAGTAAAACCTACATTTTCCTATTCAGTGTATCTGTGTGCTGGTCGTGTGTTATTCAACATCACTCTCACGATATTTCCTTGTGTGCATTCATTCTCCTAATGGGGAGCTACCTCAACAGAACCCATTGCTATTACAATTAAATCTGCAAATAGCACCTGTTGGCAACCACTTCAACCAAATTGCTGTCCTAGGAGGAAGAGAATTTTTTAAAAAGTGCTGCTAATAGCTGCCACTTGTTTGCCCATGCTCATTTTAATCTGGATCATTGCGCAGTTCTGCTATTGTAGAAATAACTTGAAAAAGGGACTGAAAGGAAAATATATCTCCATATATACAACTGCAGAGACCTCTAGTGGCTAGCCAACATTTAGCGGTGGTTTAAAGAAAAAGCTATCTTAGCATAACTTCCCTAGACTTTATGCCCCAATGCGTTAATCTTTTAGGCAAGGAATTGGTATCAATTTTTTCTCAGGAAAAAATAGCACTTGTACTTTGAATGAGGTATATGGGATCACCATTCCAACAGTAAAATGAAGCGGGTGTTATGCTGTCAAAAGGAGAATAGCAATAAGAACCCTGCCTACATTCTCAGGCCCAATAGGCTCAAACTCCTTCCAGATTACCTGACATCTTCCCCCAAATCTCCAATTGTGCTCCACCAAGCCCTTCTACTTGGTCCCTCACTCCAGGAACTCTGTTCAGATGATCCATCTTTTTATCTGGAGAAGGATGTCACTCTTTCTCCTTATCATTACCAAGTACATTCTTTTCAAAACTCCGTTTCAACTATTCTGTTTCCTCAGAAAAGCACAACTTTTCTTCTCATTGTCTTCGAGCAATTCGGAACCAACCACCAACAGTACTTAGAGCACTCTCCACCATGCTTCCAATTTCACTCCTTCATTGGCTGGAGTTCTTTTTCCCAAAACAGATCTCAGAATGGCCATCTTCTTATTCTCCCTTTTTTTCTGGAAAGTCATAAGTAATCAGATGCCAGCTATGCCAGCAATGAGAGTCACTCAAAGGGCAAAACTAAAATTAATGGATGACCCCAATCCCACGGTCTATACTGTCCTACTGCAACACAACGATGCCCAAACATCTAATACTCTCTAACTTTCCCAGCTCACTTGTTCTCTCATAGCCAATGTTCTTTAATCAGGAAAATCTGCTGATCCAATGACAAATACTGGCATTCCAATACACCTTTTCCTCCACATATTCTGTTTTTCCCTATCCTTTTCCACTTTCCCTCCCAGCAGCTCATCTGTTCTTCACTAAAAGAACATACAGTATTAAATTTAACATTCCCAAATTCCATTAGTGACAAAACTCCTTCATTTTGACTATTCCTTCCCAAACATCTACCATTTTTCAATACCAGGCTACCAAAATATTATGCAGTTGAAGAAATATTCTGCCACATTAACAACTACAAGGTGCTGCACTTGCATAGAGGACATGCAAGTTCTAGGCTATTCTCCATCAAGGATGCTAACTAGGTGGCTGACTTTGAGCCAGTTATTCTTTTTTTAACATAGCTAGAAGATTTTTAGTTGTGGGGAAAAAATGGGAGGATGGAGCACTGTATTCTGCTTTGAGCTCCTGAGCAAAAATGAGGATATAAAAGTAACAAATTAATTAAGTGGAAACTTTCAGAATCCTTGAAGACAAATGCAATCCCTTTTTAATATGCCAAAATCTCTAATTAATCTCTAATATGCCAAAATTATTTTAAACATGTCATAACAGAATTATTATATTTAATGTTAAGCCAAGATTTATATATAAGACACTATCATTTTAGGCTGTTCTTATTTCCCATATGTAACTGAGACACACATTTCTTTTAAAAACCTTTACATTGGAAACAGGAGCCTATGACACAAGACATGTTGGCTGCCAATATTCACAACCAGCATGGCCCCTAGGGAGTTCAGTTTCCCTGTGCCTGCTTCAAATTATTTTTTGGAACTAATCTTACCATCCAGTGATAATATTGCAAAATGTCACTAGTGAAAACAGTTGTAGGCTTGCAAAACAAGCCTAACAGCTGGCAGCAACTAACTCTCTTAGTGTGGAAATTGAGCAGAACTGGGATGTTAAAACAGCAACTGAGAAGACACTTTCATCTTGTGAAAGTAGCAATATAATAAGACCTTACAAGCTGCTCCAGAATGTGGTCAGGGAAACAATATCTCTGCTCAGGGTCCACTAGTTACAAGTGAGAATCCAGGTATGATTCTAATTGGTAGTTGTGATTCAGAAAGTTCAACATGATTATGTACAATACTGCCTTTCTCCAATTGTTGCTGCTCACCCTATAAGATCTGACAGGTTCCCTTCATTTAAACAGTGCTTCCTTGTGAGATGCCAGAAATGTGCCTTCTCTGTTGCCATTCTTAGAATATTATTTTCCAGAAGTCCACTTGGACTCATCCCTCTCAGCAGTAGAAAGGCATCAAGACTTAAGCCCCTGTCCCACTGCACATGCAGTGGATGCAAAGAGGATGTAAAACATTAAAAAACGTTGGAAAACGCTATGCATCCGTTGTGTACTCATTGCATACGTGTTTCATGACGCCTCTATCCGTCAAGCATCCGTCCACTGAGATGTCATACGCCTCAAGAAGTTTTGAGCTGCACAAAACTTTTGTGAACGGATGAACTTTCTGCTGTCTGTACGATGTAAATCCGTGACATACGGAGCAACAAACGTTCTATGTCCGTTTATCATCGTTAAACGTCCGCTGTATCCTCTCTGCATCCTCTGGGCATCCCCTCAACTCACATCCATTGCAGCTGAAAACGAAAGAGGGAGGAAACAAAAGGTACCCGCGAACGTCTGCACAGCATTAGTAGCACGGGAATAGAAAGGATGAGCAGTGAACGGTTTGCATCCGATATACATCCGCTAGGCTTCTATGAAACATCCGTTTAACATCCCCCCTACATCCTACCCCCGTCTGTGTTCTTTTCCTTTCTTTTCCGTTCTGTTTATGCAAATTTTTGCCACTTTTTGGAGCAGATGACAACGCCCCCGAAATTTTGCTCGTCCGCTGTGTCCTTTTTGCATATGTTTTGCATCCGTCGGCCAGTGGGACCGGGCCTTTAGTTTTTCACACAGGCCATGAACTGAAGTGTTTATTCATACTGATGAATGAGCAAGGATGACTGAAATTTTTCTTTATGTACTTCCTCACAGCATTAATTTACTTTTGATACTATTTGCTTTCCGATTATTTTAGCAGTGTTTCAAAAGCAAGCATTCCATTGAGTCTCTGATTGGCAGCTATATAAATCTAACAAATATGTTGCCAAAAAAATTAGATACTCGAGGTTCAGCGAGTTCAGGGTTTCCCAACCTTGGCAATTTTAAGTCGTGTGGATTTCAAGCTCTCCAACCAACCATGCATGGATGCTGAAGCGCACTGCACAGTAGCTTTTTTAAAAAGAGAAACAGAAAACATATACATACAGACATACACATATACATACATACATACACAGACATATAGCATATGTATGTGTGGATGTATGTGTATATATGTATTTGCTTTTGAGAGTAGGCATCATGTCATTTTTTTAATGCGTGCCAGTGTGTTCACAGAAAAAAGTGACAATAAAGATGATTTTATCTTACTACTTTATGAATAATTTACACACAGTTAACTAAATACTTGCTTGACAAATAAAACGAATAAATAAAAATAAAACTAATTCAGCCACGCTATTTAGACAATTATTATAAAGCGAACATTAGACCTAGTTCCAAAGTTATCAACGGGGATAACCACCTCCCGTGTCCTCAGCCACCGAGAGCCGCCAGAGGGAGAGAGAGATCCACTCTGACAATAAACACTGAGATGCTCCCCCCCAACTCTAAACTTAGCACCGAGTGACAAATCGGGACGGAAATCCACACTCACGACCAAATAAGGGAGCTCGTCTCCCGTGGACGGCGCATGCGCAGTATTAGGCGCGCCTCCTCCGCGTGGGCCCGCCAGTAGGGGTGTGGCGTCATTCACCTCCATACACGGGAAGTGGAGTTCTTCCCCAGGGAGTCCACCTCCGGCCAAGCCTTTCTCGCTTCGCGGAAGGGTCGCTTCTCCCTCGTGGCCTTTTTCTGCGCTNCAGGGAGTCCACCTCCGGCCAAGCCTTTCTCGCTTCGCGGAAGGGTCGCTTTTCCCTCGTGGCCTTTTTCTGCGCTCTGCTGTTTCCGCCATGGCGGACGCTGAGCCGACGGCGGCCGGTCGGTCGCTCACCGAAGACGAAATGGCGGAGGTGAAAAAGGAAGTAAGAGAGGCGAAGCAGCAGCGGCGGTGGCGGGAGGGGGGGGGGGATGTTCGCTCTGACGGCGGCGAAGGCGCGACTGGGAAAGGTGGGCGCGTGCGCGCTTGCTTGGCTGAAGGGGGCCTGGAGTTCCTTGTTTGGGGGAAAGGGGGCGCTCCCTCCGTGATGACAGGGGGGGGGCCTTAAAATGTCGACGGCAGGGGTGGAAGCACAGTGGTTGCCATGGCGTCGGCGCGTTAAGTTTCCGCGTGGCGGCGGATTGGCGGTTGGTCTTCCGAGTGTCGCCGGCGCGGAGAGTTCCGCCAGGTGTGGCCTTTCCTGCCGCTCCGACGTCATTGCTGCCTTTGCGTGGGACTCCCTGAAAGCCGCCTCCGTTCTTCTGACTGGAAAGCTTCAAATATCGCCTGGTAGGATGCTGGCTTTGTCTCCATCTGCTGGCAGCAGAAGGACGAAATGTGTTACAATTTGGGGAGGGAGCCTTCTTTTTGATATTAATATAGGTGGTCCTCGATTTACAGCCGTTTTTCACACTTAGGACCACCACAGCATCCCCATGGTCATGTAATTTTCATTCAGATGCTTGGCAAGTGGTTACAGCATCCCGGGGGTCATGTGATTCCCTTTTGTGACTTTCTGACAAGCAAAGTCAATGGGGAAGCCAGATTCACTTAACAACTGGGTTACTAATTTAACAACTGCAGTGATTCACTTCATAAATGTGGCAAGAAAAGTCATAAAATGAGGCAAAACTCACTTAACAAATTTATCATTTAGCACCATACATTTCTGGCACAATTGTGGTGGTAAGCTGAAGACTACCTGTATATTTATTAAAGCATGTTTCCCCCTCAGAGTTTTAAAATGGACAAATGAGAATTAAAAATTAACAGCAAATTTTGAAAAGTATCTTTGTTTATAGCAAATGTCAATAGGTTTTAAGAGCAGGAGGCAAATCTGAATCTATTCAGATGTCTCTTGACTTTTTTATTTTATTTACTAGACTTGTTTGCTGCCTATCTTTTCTGAGTGATTTACAGCATTTATAGAAGACTACCGAACATAATAGCAACAAAATGAATCATTTCTTCATTTTTTCCCCTTCCTCCTCAAATGACAAAAAGTAGATGCCCAAAGCCCCTAGTTTGAATTCCCAGAAATTATAATTAAATGCATCAATTAACAACCAAAGAGACCATTCAAAAGTTACTGAGTGGACTCTGTTTCCATCCCTCTGTACTCTTAGAACAGGGGATCCTAAATCTTTTGCCATCACAGCTCCTTTTAGTGTAATCTTAATGTACTAGATTGCCTCTCATAAAAATCCACCAAAATGGACAAAGAAAATAATGCAATGAAACTTTTTTTAATAACATTAAAAAAAAAGATATTTGCCTCCTTTATCACAATGTTACTCACTTTAGTAACATTTTTGGAAAGGGGGATTTATGGTAACAATGTAGAACGAAGAGGTTCTTCACACCTGTCCTGAATTCTGTCTCACCTCCCTAAGGTAGGTAAACCTTACAGTTTGGGTAATCCTGCCCTAGAAGTTCCAGGTGGTGTTTATAGCACTTCCTCCTCAGATTTGCATATAACAATTGGGTCCTTCTGAGATAGTATATAAAAGATAACTAGTTCAAATTCATCCAGTAGTGAAGGATATATTTGATTCTTGGTCTCCACTGTCTTTATTTCACATCTTAACTGGTACACCATACTAGATTTCCTTTCAATGTTCGATTCATTCTCCTTGTTCTTCCAGGCCCTTTTGTTTTCCTTAATGGATAAATGTCTCCAAATCTACTTTTCTGTTTTTCCTGGAGTGTTTATAGGAATTCCCCTCGCTAATCTCTGACACATGAATGACACATGTGTCTAATCTCTGACACATGAATGAGTCAGTGGAAGTTGGTTTTTGACTTTGTCCTATTTTTCTAGCAAAAAGTATAGATCGACAATATATAGAATATTCACTTTTTGTTCAAGATCATAAGTCAATTTCTCTTGTGATCTTCTAGATTGTATTTATTGTTTTATATTGGAACTGTAGTCAGAGAATAATATATTACATTTTAAATAGACATTAGATAAGTACATTAAATAATACATTAAATAATATTTTGAATTCCATTGTAATTTCCCATACCTGGCAGCAGCCACCTTCATCACATTTGGGTTGAATCTTAATAGCCTCAACACCTGGCAGTAATCATTTTTGCTATGCCTCAGTGGCCACCTACATACCTTTGCCCACCTGGCAACAGCCATCCTTATACTTTATCCTTATATCAAACCACTCTGCCCACTTACACCCCCTTGCACACTCCTCTACATAATAGCAATCACCCCTACTGCATTCATGCCACACCTTGATGACTACCAACTGCATGCTGGCCATTCCTCACTCACTTTCATCCAGCAGCAGCTACTTACCTACTTGCTGGCTTACTTGCCAGCCCCTGGGACTTACGACTTCCTGAACATTAAGACTTCCCATTGGCTTTCCTTGTGACTGATACAAAGATCAAACAAAAATGGAGTATACTGAAATATTGTACAGTAGTTATGTCAACATTCAAATTTCTTGGAATATTCTTTCTTACAAGAATCTCTAATATTAGAATTTAAAGTTAGATCACCATTCTAATATTACCAGGTCAGAAGATTACAAGAACTGATACTCATGGAAATATAGCAAACAATATTATTTGTAAACCAGTTGTTTAGATAGTGATATAGACAGCATAATGTGTATCATTTATTTTATTAATAAAAAAAGAATCAGTAAAGGTTCTAACCAAGCCACACCAGCTAATTTTAAGAATGAAGGCAAGTTAATTGAATAAAACAAGTTTTAACAGAGCTTGCAACTTATCACACAATATTCTTAATTTCAGATGCTAGCAAAATAATGTTTAGTTTGGCAAAGGAACTGGAAAAGTTGGAATCCATTCAAAAATGTATCATGTTGAACTCTATAGCAAATGTTTGTATCATAAATTGTTTTATTTTTTATGTCATAAATGTTATATGTCATATATTTTTGTAAAATTTGCCAAATTTCAGGTCCATGGGAGTTATCCCATGTTGTGGATGCATTCTTTAAGGCCATTTGAGTAACCTTAGTTCAAAAATTGTTGCCCTAGAATGCACCATTTCACTCAGTTAAATGTTACTGAAATGAGAGTATAGCTAGTATAGTATATAGTAGTATAATTATAAAGCATGTTAGTCTTTACCAAAGATTGTGAACTTACATTCCTTTTTAGTGTTAATACTTTGCGATGTTTGATTGTTAGTTTAGTAATCCTTATATTAGTTCCAAGAAAAAAAATTTATCTCATGAACAGAATTGAAATTTGAATCCAAGATATGACTGACTCATTCTTGATAAGATACAGTACAGCAAATTCGAGCTAAAACTTATTTGTCAGGGATTATTTATGATCCATTGCTCCTTCATAGTAATAAAAAAATAATTTATGCTTTGATAAAGTTCATCTTTTATTAACATGCTCTTATTTTTAATGCTAGGTTTTAGAACGATTACGCCGCTATCTGTGTGACAAAATAATTGCAGAAAGACACTTCGACTATCTACGTTCAAAGAAAATATTGAGTAGAGAGGATACTGAAGAAATCTCTTGTCGAACCTCAAGTAGGAAAAAGGCTGGGAAACTGCTGGATTATTTAGCAGAACATCCAAAAGGACTAGACACATTGATAGAATCTATCAAATGTGAAAAAACACAAAACTTCCTGTTAGAAAAAATAACTGATGCCGTCTTGAAAGCAAAAAATGAAAAACTTGAAAGTCTTAAAGGTATTGTTAAATATCTGAGTATTATATATTTTAAAAGGGCTTATAAAATACGTAGTGACATAGCCTATTCCTATGCATATTTACTTTTAAGTATGTTGCTATGAATTCTGTAAGTTACAAACAAGCTAAGTCAAAATAATTTGCCTTCCTTTGAATCAATGAAGGAGAAGAAATTTAGGAATAATGATATGTATTCAATTATAAGAGCTACACAATAATTTTAAAAGTACACTTTGATTGACAACCTAGCTTCATTCCCTTGAGGTCTTTATTTTGTGCTGAAATGGTGTGATGTATTATTATCATGTCCTTATAGAATATTTCTGATTCTCAGGCATTGAGAATGTTGAAGTAGACTAGACAGTGATAGAGCACTTGTCACAAGTGGTTATGTTTATTGTATGACAGTAGCAAAATCAGAAGCCGCCTTTTGTTGCCTCTGTTGCATTTACGAGTAGTGTATCATGTGAGTTTAATTTGAATGGTACAAAAGGTTACTAACCTTCAGGGATTATATATATTTAGAAAATTGAGTAAGAATTTCTCAGTTCATATTTCTTTTGGGCACAAGATATTAAAATGGTGATAGCAGTTGGGCTTCTGTTATTCTTAGGGGAAAGTGATTGTCTACATCTATTTGTGGGAGTTCTGGTCTGATTTTTACTTTGTTTCCCAGATAGACAACACAGCATTAAGAGAGTGCAATCTTATTAGCTTAGTTGGAAGCTTAAAGTGTTATATATATTTTCTCTCCAATGTTAAGTCAGTTGGGGAAGTCCCCAGGAGATGTGGTCCACTTGGTTGATGGCAAGAATACAGTTTTTCCCTCCAAAAGAAGCTGTAGAGACATTGAGATGTCTGTAACTGGATGAGTGTATTAAAATGGGAATTTTATGGATGCTTAACTCCAAGTCCCTGAAAATACAGTTTTCCTGATGTAGGTGGGATTGGTCTCTGTTCAGCAGAGAAAAAGTTTATCAAATAATTGTTCCTAAGATCCCAGGGATATAAAGCTCATTACTATCCAAGACTTAACATTTGGTTAGTATGCCAACTACTGCTGTTCTTGGACAGAAACAGCTTCATTTTTTTTTTGTACCCCAGCACTGATAACTTCCTATATTAATTACTGCAATGTGTTATATATGGTGCTCCTCTTAAGCATCATCCAAAATTGTTGCTATATAAGCTTATAGTTAAAAGGTCTGCATTGGTCACCAATTTTCCACATGGACAAGATTTCATATTAATAACTTCGAGATGGCAAATAAATGTTTCATACTTAGCGACCTGATTCACAGAGCTGTATAGGCAATTTGCATCATAACTAGGGTTTCCAGATATTTTCTTTCCAAATGATCTCATTTCTTCAAGAAATAACAACAGAAGTTGTTTCTTAATTTGAACTTTATTTATTAATTTTATATGCCATCCATCTCATTGGCAAGCGAATCTGGGTGGGATAAAAATTCCATGTGTCAAAGTGATGCAAGTTATAGCAATAGTTAAAATATCTTTTACAAGTATAAAAGTAATCCAATTTTTTTTTACAGGAACATGTTGTACCAACTGCATGGCTTCAGTATGTGAGCAAGCAAACAATCTCTCTAGATCGCAGTCAAATGACTCTAATTTTTTTGAAAAACAAAGAGACAGAGAAAACACCTACCTTCATCCGGAAGAATATAGTACAGCTGCTTTTGTATCTGCTTCTTCTCTTTGTTCAATGAATTTACCTATTACAGAGGTTGGAAACGTGGAAAATTCAATTTTCTCTACTCTTCCTGGACCTGGAGATCCTGGAGCACCTCCTATTCCAACAGAATTGCAGAGTGAGCAAGAGGAAATATCCACCACTTCCAGTGACAATCCCTTTCTACCTTTACGATCCCGCTCAATTCTTCCATAGTGGTGTTTTTTCTTGAACAACTTTGAAAAGATAAATATTGTGTTGGATGTTTCCTTATATAATTTTTTGCAAAAAAAAAAAAAAAGTTTCATCTGTAAAATTTCTTATTGTATTTGGTCGTATTACTTTTGAAAACTGAAAGTAGGTGTTTTCCAAAATATATTCATGTTTAAGTAATCATGAAGCTGCTTGTATTATGCAAATTATGATACAACTCTGTACATGAATATTCAGAAGTAAGCTCCACTGATTTCAAAGGGATTTATAAGTAAGTAAATAGCAGCCTTGCTATATTGAAAAACAATATGGGAATACTAAAAAGATTTAATATTTCTATACTTTAGTAAAAAGTTTATTATGTTCATTCAGTTCATAATGTCAACTTCATTTTCTTCTTACATAGTGGCAGACAAAATAGTTGCAGAAATTATGTCACATAGATTCCTGATTACTGTACTAAAAGGTTTATCTAATTATGCAAATCAATCACAAGGACAATTATTTTGCATAGAGAAATTCCAGATTGATGTTTGAAGTTATTTCCCTTACAGTTATTACATTGGAATAAAGTTTTCAACTGAAAACAGTTCAGTTGCACTGAGCACTCTTGGGGCCATGGTGGTTCACGTGATAAGACGCTGAGGTTATGCACCCCTGAGGCTGACAACTCACTTGATTCCTGTGAGTAAAAAAACCGCAGAGGGACAAGGAAGGAGCTTCTTCTGATTGCCTACTGGCAATAAGGCATCCCAAGGGCAAAGATAATACCACCCGAAAAAATTCCTTTCTACAGAAGCAGCCTTGGTGATCCCTGGCTAACAGGTGCCATAGGCTAAATAAATAATAAATAAAAACTGAACACTTAAGAAAATATTCTTAATGTTCAAAAAATATTGAATTCTGTTGAACAGAAGGATCTGGAAGTAATGAGAACCTCAGCAAAGAGGGGCATACTTCTGAATTACAGTATCATGACTATTTGAAGATTGATTGGTCTCATACAGGTGCTCCTTGTTTATTGCTTGTTCACTGACCTGCTAAATGAGTGGTACTTAATCCATAAAATTCTGGCTGTTTTGGCGCATATACACACCCGCAGTCACCTGAAGGTAATCCAGGCAGCCTGCAATCATCACTGCATCCCACAGCCATGTGATCCCAATTTGCTACCTTCCTCCTTCTGACAAGCAAAATCGAGGAAGCTGGTAGTTGCAATAATTTGATGTCCTTGCTTAACATCTTGTACAGTCTTGTTTAACAGTGTAACTGGAGATTTCTGGAAATGCCAATAACTAAGCAGTATGGTTATATGATGTACTTTACAATTGCATCACTTGATGAAAAGTCCAAATACCGCTTTAAACAAGGACGATCTTTTATTCTGAATTATTGAATTATCCAAGTATTTTGGAAAACTATAGCAATTAAGAAATCCCTTTTGAATTGGGGAGTTTATAAGATGTTAGGCATTAAATATATTGAATTCTTTAAGAATTGGAGTGTAAAATATCTGTAGCATACTTACTTGACTAAGTTTGAGCTTAGTGGAGCTTACTTCTAGTGGATATATTTTAAGTTTGCACTTTTACAATCTTGAGAATATTTCTAAAATGAAACTTCTCAATTTTCTTACTTATTTCTCAAGGTGAAAAAATGTTGTGTTGGACACATAATTTGTACTATGCCATTTCAGGGAATATAAAATAATTCATTTTTTTTCTCATGGCTTGATGAGGTGCAACACTGTAAAGAAGATATTCACTTTAAAGGATATTTATTTTCTAGGTAGCACAAAACATTTCTTTCTCTTTTGCCAGTTTTGTTTCTGGGCCAATAACAAACAGTACTTTAGACTAAGTTCAAATTTGACTAGCCAAAAGAAAAACAACTTCCATGGGCTTCTGGGACAGCAAAAGTTTTATTTAAAAAATGTTCTACAACATTTTGGATAAAACTGCAGCAAGTTATCTAAATTAAATAAGTAGTTTTGCGTTTGCACATTATTTAGAAAACTATCTTGCTGAGTTCTATAGAACTTGTTCTCAGTTAGACATGTATAAGATTACAGCCCAGCTTTTTAAAAAAACTATATCATGGGTACATGATCAGCCTTTTGGCTTGCCTGGGCTGCATTGAGTGAAGAGGAATTGTCTTAGAGCAGGGGTGAAAACTCACATGATGGCATCATGTGACATATCAGGACTTTCCCCCTTCACTAAACCAGGTATGGATGTGACACATCCGGCCATGGGCCGGGAATTTGACAGCCCTGTCTTAGAGCAAATTTAAAATATATACTTAACGTATATAAATCACAATGTTAAAAGCTTATAATCTTTTGGGGTCACGTTACTAGCTGTCCAAGGCTGAAACCTGTATGACTTCAGATTGGTGCTAAGTTGTGTTACACAGTGCACTGCCCATGTTTCAGGACACAGCTGTGTCCACAATCAAATCTAATTGATTTTTATAATGGTCTATAATCTGACCATTTCTTTAACAGCTTTTTAACTCAAATGCTACCTCAGCTCAAACTTCCATGATGTTTTACAGAGCATGAACTTCTTTGTTTGACGACTAATTGCAGGTGTTGCCAGATTTATAAGAAAATACTGTATTTTCATACTTATGAACTAACTGATTGTCACTATTGTCATATTTTCTTTAAAAAAATTCCTCATGCCTTAGTATTGAAATTAGATCAGGGATTTTTCACTTTCTATTGTGCTTCATTTCATGTATGCCAAAACTTGTGTGAATTACTATAGGTGCATAATGAAAAATTAACATACTGCTCTATTAAATTAATGGCTTTGGAAATCATTATATTCTTAAATCATACTTTTTAAAAATGTATACTTTATATATAAAGCAATGTTGAACTGAAAAAATCTTTGGAAGTTTGTGGTTACTGTTTAGTGCTTTACAAATATTTACAAGGGGGCAATCTGAAGCATTTGTATCATAAACTTAATTGATTTTTAAAATAATAGTTTTCTCAGTGTATGTCATGTCCTAATCTTGCCTTCTCTTCATCAATAGTTCTTATACCATTAGGAAGCTATTTTTAAAAATAAGTATTTTATAAATATATTCAGAAGAGGTCCTTTGCTTCAGGTCACCTTGTAATTTTTGAATGGGATGAAAAATTGTCTTCCGAGGGCGGAATGGTTTTGCAGGCAACCTAGATGCACATGCACAGATGAAGCTTCTCTCACTCGCCACTTGCACAGCCTGGTTTACAATAGGCCCTGGACTGGTACTGGTCTGCAGCCTGGAGATTGAAGACCTCTGATTTATAGCATACTCCCTTATTCTAAACTATCTTAAAGATACTTTCTTTAAGAAAGTGTTTATATTAACCAAGCATGTTCTACTCTTGAATCTGCTGAGGTGAGAGTTGAATAGATCATCATTGCGTATGCCACGATGCATCCAACAAAACAATAGCTCATGTCCTATTGCAGTGCCTACTATATCAGGACTGTCAGTCTACATTCCTGCGCTTATTCCTTGTCAGGTGCAGGGAACCATGTTTAACGTTAGTTTTTACCAGCAAATATTTTCCATGGAAAAGTCTACATATGCCACAAGTTTCTGCTCAATGGACTGAAACTCCTTCAAATCTGGACTGACCAGCCGCAGTAGCACAGTGGTTAGAATATAAGTATTTCAGGCTAATTCTGCTGACTGCCAGCAGTTTGGTTCCCATGGGCTCAAGATTGACTCAACCTTCCATCCAAGGTTGGTAAAACGAGGACCCAGATTGTTGGGGGCAACAGGCAGACTGTAACTGCTTAGAGAGGGTTGTAAAGCACTGTGAAGTAGCATATAAGTCTTAAATGCTATTGCTATCATTTAGGGGACTACGCTGCGAATTTGGTGGTAACTAAGTCTTGTTGCTTGTCACTTTTTTTAACTGTTGAGGTGTATATATATATATATGAGTCTATGTGTTTTGACTTCTCCCACTTGCTCTGTAGGAAACAAAAGACCAGGCTCACTTTGGACACATTCAACAAAAACCTAGTGCTCTAGAGAACTTTATCATGCTGGGAAAGATGGAAATAAAAAGAAGACAATTGGCGGCGGCAAAGTAGATGAATTAAATTACAGCAGCAATGGGTTCACTGCTGGAAAATCAGAAGAACCATGTTGGGGGCAATCCTAAAGAAAGTCTACCTACATGATTGCTCAGGCAAGTTTTGGGGAAAATGTTCAACAGGATTTGTCTTGAACGTCATTGGCTCCAACACTGTTGCAGTATGAATTACCACTGCAGTCACTAAGAACTGGCACTCGCTTGATGGTATTTAAGCAGGCAAACAAGCAACAAAATAAAAGTTTATTCTAGGATTATAACTTTTCTGGTAATCTCCGGATTTTCTCTTATTGCCGCATCCACATAAAATGGCAAGTGATAATTGCTTGCTCCTTCAGGGTCGTGCGATAAATTCAGCACCACAGATTTATCCTAAATGTGTGGATGTGCTTTCATTTCTTATTGGTTGCTATCCAATTTTATCTTCCATAACAGTGACCATGCCCTGCTGCTTCTGCATTTCTTTGTATTTGTTCATCGGCTTTACTAAGAGTGACTAAATCAATGTTATATCCCAATTCTATAGGTAGTCTTTGAAAGTATTACTTTTCGGTTCTGTCTTTTAATCCGGTTCGAGAGCTCGAACACTGTATCTGTCTGTGCTCTCTGTATTTTATCTTAACCATGCAAGGCGGCTAAGTTTGAGCACTTCCTACTTTAATCACAACGCAACTACTGAGTAAACATACATGGTATGTCTGGTATTGGTAAATATTGTCAAGGAATACGGGGGCTTTTTCAGTTCTACTCAAGCGAATGACTGACTACAGTACACGGCAAAAAGTTTTCACTTCATTTTTTACAGATTGGTGTAGAAAGATATAACCGACGGCATGCTTTTTAATTTGGGCTGTCATCTGGGCTGCCAAAATAGGGACAACCACAAGGAGTGATGGAGAATTCCACATCAGTGGTTTCATTTCGTCGTCGTCCAGATTTCTGCCGCCGAAACACGGCAGCGCTATTTCGATGAGTTAGCAGCTTAGAATGAATTTTGGAAGCGAAGGTTCGGGGAAAAGGTAGGATGTTCTTTATTATTTTTCTTTCAAATTGAAACGTAAATGGATTATTAAACTCAGAGTTTAATAAAACTAAGTCCGTCCTAAACGCACGGCCAAGAGGAAGGGAATTTATTCAGAGCGGAGCCACGAATCCTGCCGGGGAATCCCCGGCAGATAGCGCAGGCCGAAAGGAACCAGAGAGGCTTCCCCTCATACGCCACAAACTCGGAACTTTCGTCTCGCGTGCGCCGGTTCCCGAGGACGGGTGTTTCGGTTGCACGCGTCCCTGCCATGGCAGCAGCGGAGGGAAAGGACCCGCTCAGCTTCTTCGCGGCGTACGGCAGCGACAACAGCTCGAGCGGCGGCTCGGATGCTGAAGGCGAGGAAGGCTCCGGCCGGGAGGCCAAGGGCTCTTCGCGGCAGTCCCAGAACGGCACCCCGGAGGGGAAATCGCGCTTGCCTGGGCCGGACGAGCTCTTCCGCAGCGTGAATCGGCCGGCTTTTCTTTATAATCCGCTGCATAAGGAGATCGATTGGGAGAGCCGGGTAGTGCGAGCCCCCGAAGAGGTCAGCAAAGGTTCTTCCATTCCTCTGGGCGTATTTCTCCTGGCAGGAAAGGCTCCTGGCTCAGGAAACCCCGGGATTAGGCAGGCTTGAGAAAGAGGGTTCCCCTTCTAAGTCAAGGTAGCACAAACACCAAAGGTTAACTCTGTTATTTGTTTCTTGGTTTGTTTGTTTGTTTGCCAGAAGCTTACAATATAACAGAAACAAGAAGAAACATAAGTTTAAAGACAAGAAATAGGAACCAATAATTGGAGACAAAAGGACAGAGACAGTAGGCACGATTGTGCGCTTATGCACGCCCCTCACAGACCTCTTAGTTTGAGGGTAAAGGACTGGGGGTTTGAGTAAGTGACAACAGAATCAGGTAGTGAGTCCCAGATATTGAGCACTCTGTTGCTGAAATCGTACTTCGTGCAGTCGAGTTTGGAGTGGTTTACATTCAGTTTATGTCTGTTGTGCGCTCTAGTGTTGTTGGGGTTAAAGCTGAAATATTCATTAGCTGGTAAGACATAACATATGATTTTATGTACTATGCTTAAGTCCAATCTTAGTCGATCTTACGTCGGCATACTTCAAGGTTGTCTAAAGCCTAGAATGCTCAAGTCTGATACTGTAGGGACTTCTGCTGCGAACAGAGGAATGTAAAATTAAATACGGAATGTAAAACAAATAAATAAATTTCTTCTGGTAAATAACTTTGGCTCAATTGTATTTATGTCTGGCTATACGTGCGGATTCCAAGACAGTCAGAAGCTGAAAACTAAAGTATTGTCTGGTGAGTATTTTACTTATGGTCTAGCAAAAGTTTTTGAATGCTCTAGTTGGCAAATCAGTATTACCAGATGGAGAAGCTTCATAAAATTAAATTTACACTCGTAAAGCCTTTTTGGCAATAGCTGTTGCAGTGAACTTTGGTGCTTTAGGTCATTCGATATGAGAACTCCTAAGGTCCTTGACAGAATGAGGGTCAATCAACAAGGTCATTATGGAGAAGGCGGAGCTTCGTCTCGGTTGTTTTACAGTCTGGCGGATCTCGGGGCTCTGAGATGCAGCTGATATTTTGCCCCTGGTCGGTCTAGGAACTAACGTCCGTAGAGACGGGAATGGTGAGGGCACAGTCCAGGATCCCAGAAGATATCGCAAATCTCTGGTTTGATCCGGCGAGACAGCCCTTTTGCTGGCGGTGGAAAGGCAGCCTCCAAGCTGCTGAAGCCGGGACAGCTTCCGAAACGAAAGTGGCTTGACGCGAATGTTGTGTCGGTTTTGGGTGAGAACCTCTTTTTGTATTGTAAATTGGGTTTGAGACCTGAAAGGGATATCCTGACAAAGAAGAAACCTGTGACTTTATTTTTGTTTGACTGGAATTGTTGGGTGGGAAAGTGATGTCAATTCGAGGCTTGGGATTCTTTCCTTACTACTTCTTTTCCGAGGACTTTAATGTGATTTTGTAGGTCCCCGATTGATTTTTCTTATATAATATTTTTCATGCTTTTTTTGCATTTTTTAAATTTTCATTAGGAATAGAGACCCTTTGATTTTTTTCGTTTTTTCTCTGAGTTTTATACATAATCTTCTTTCTGGCTGGGGGGTGAAAAAAGTATTAAGAGAATTTTGCAAATCACTGCCATACTA
This sequence comes from Laticauda laticaudata, assembly GCA_004320025.1. Lineage (NCBI taxonomy): Eukaryota > Metazoa > Chordata > Lepidosauria > Squamata > Elapidae > Laticauda > Laticauda laticaudata. Next base: position 19,828 of record BHFT01043089.1, read on the forward strand.
GAGTCCACTTGAACGACTTTATTTTGAACTGGGGAGAAATGTAATAACTACTCTTTCTCAACACGGACATATTTAATGTTATATATTCCAGATGGACCGAGGACCAGAGCATCAGAAATATAATTGTATCTACTTATTGTCTGTTTTCTGGACTACGCAGTTATGCAATTTCAAAATCAACGCACCTTGAAGGCGCGGTTCTCTAACTGGTTTGATATGTCTGGCCATGGAGTGAAGAGTTCATGTAATAAAAAGGAGACTTGGTCACTAGAGATAAAATAACAAGTGCCAGGTGCAGGTATAAATAATATATATTATTCTTTTGACTTATCTACTATTAATTCTATTAATTAATCATTAAAATGTTCTTATAGTATAGAGTAGATAGTATATTTATATAATATCTTCCCCTATATTCACTAGGTTCTTTTTCATATAATAGACTACTAGTTTGGAGTCTATAGTGTTTGGTGAGGACTATAATAATAAAATCTTATACTATATATATATACTATTTATATATTCTAACCTATCATACGCAGTACTAAGAAAGAAGAGTAAATGTATTACAAAACTCTTCGAAGTAAAGTGATACTAAATACGAACAGCACTTTGTTGATATATTTAAATCATTCAGTGAGAAGAGTGATTTCTTACTTTTGGCTTTTTATTTTATCGCTTTTTTCTTCTGCGTTTTGCGGCGCTCTTTACTATTGGATTTTTCGCATTTTGGATCATAATTGGGTTTCTAATCAAAGATGGATTGAAGGTCAAAAGAATTTTTGAAGTTTTTTTGAAGCATTAAAACATAAAAAAAAAGCTGCAAAAAAGAAGAAGGTGTTAAATGAAAAAATAGCACTGTGTGCTATTTTGGATTGTTTGGGTGGGCCGGGACCTGACTTTGGACTTTTTGAAAATTCTATTTGTAATGATTAAAATTATATTGGGTCGTTTATAATTTTTTTTTTTTTTTTTTACAATGCATTACTTATGGATGAACTGAAAATGGAATTTATAAAATATAAACAAGACGAAACAAGAAGGGAAGATTCTTTTGGCTCTGCTTTTTCATTTCTTAGAAATGGCAATTTTCTACATATGAAAATACAAGAACAAAAGTTGGATGAGAAGAAACCATCCTAAGAACAAGCAACTTTATCTTGCGGAAGAAGGGACAAGGGCGAGAAAGAGAATGGAGACATTTAAGACTAAAAAAACAACCAAAAAATGGGAAAAAAAAACAAGGTTTCCCAAAAGTGACACACAATATCAGAAGCACAGAAGAAGATCACAAGCAGGGTGGAGATTAAGCAGACAAGGGTGGTAAAAAGGGTGAGAGTGAAAGCAAGGGAGGCAAAGAAAGGAAGGAGGCTACAAAGTTGAAACAAGATGTAAAGAAACAGAAATCTTATTTAGAGATAATGGACGTAAACATATAACTGAAAAAGAGATCTGCAAAGGTAACATAAGATTGTGTTGTGTATCTGTTAATTGAATAATGCTTCAAAATTGGAATACATATAGACTATAAAATGGGACAAAATATTTAATGTATTTAGGCAAGAATTTCTTTTTTTAAATAAAATAACCGAAAATCAAATATTGAGAGAATTGAATATAAAGAAAATATGGGAACATTGTCATTGTATAATAGTTTTTAAACTAAGTGAAAATAGGCGGAAGTAACTAGCAAAATCTATAATGTTCCCATAGAAAGCAATCCATATTTATTTGAAAGGATCTGTTGATAAAATGTTAAGACTTAAATAATATTAATTTTAATGATATATTTTAATTGCTGATGGATTGATTGTTTTTAATTATCATATTTAAAAAAAAATTATTTTTTTCTGTTTTAAAATATTGAGTCTATCCTTTAGAATGCTACATATGGCAGATCCGAATGAAAATTATGTGTTATGTTAAGCTTTAAAACTAGGGAAGGATAACTATGACAAGGCATTATGCTCCAATGCAGTCATTACACGAAGAAATTTTTGGTGACTTAATAGAGAAAAAGATAATAGACAGCTGAACAGGACAGACAAAGCGATATAGTATAATGATTTAAATTGAGATGAAATAAATATAATAGAATTAAGAGAGTCGAAAAGACGGGGAGAAGCCTATATCGAAAATGTAAAATAGTAATAAGATAATGGAATGGCTAATATAAAAGATATTGACTTATGACTACAAAATGCTAACTTTCAATTCTGACTACAAAATCCAGTAGGCATAGTAAGCATCGGCATCAAACTGCCGAGTCCAAAAAGATATTTTATGTTTTTTATGTTTGTGTTTTGTTTGTATATGTTGTTTGTTAAAAATTAATAAAATTCTTTATAAAAAAAAAAACAAGGTCATATCTGCTAGCTTGATTTGGTATAATAGATTTTTTTACCAATGTGTAGGCAAGAGGCTTTTGTTAGGTAGAGAATTGGAGTGCACAACTGTCTAGAACCATTCAGACACCATAATAAGGTCTTTTAAGAAGGAAGGAGCTATTGATGGTGGTGTTTAATAGTTATAAATCATCCAGCTAAAATAGGACCAGTGCCTATAATTACAGGCTGAACACAAAGCGTTTTCAGATAGAGTGTAAAGAGTGTGAGTGCTAGAAGTTCCTTGGGGAACGGCTGATAACTGCCTGCAGGGTTTGACAGGGCGTTTCTATTTTTACTATTTGTTCGCCTGTTATGACAGGAAGACAGTAAATCCACTTGTTGAGGGATCAGACATGCCGGCAAGAATTAATTTTAATAAGTAGTTGACAATGTACATTGAGTCAAATCGCTTTGCAGAAATCAAGAAATTACGATCTGTTGCTTTACCCTGGTCAAGAAGTGTAGTCCATATGTTTTTTGCAATGTGAAGTGCCAAATTGCAGCGGACAGTTTTTTCTCAAACCAAATGTTTTATTGGAGAGTAAGTTGTTTGACTCTAGGTGGAAGGTAATGCATTGATTAATAATTGATTCCATAACTTTGCACGTGACACAACACAATGAGATTGGTCTGTAGTTTTCAACCAGATAGGGGTCACCTTGTTTGAAAACAGGAATGACCATTGCTAAAGACTATAGGTTTGGTAAGGAGCTGGTTCTGAACGATAACTTATATATTATGCTTAGGGGTTTTGCTATGGTAGTGGAAAGCTTTTTTAAGAACAATAATGCACATAACTCTGTAATATGGGATAGGTTTTCATGCATCTCCATTTCAGGCATCAATGAAACACATAGTGGTTTTGTGCCTAAAGCAGGACTAGAACTCAAGATCTTCCCATCTGTAGTCTGATGCCTTAACTACTACACCAATTGTCCCTCTCTTGAGGGGTGAGCCCACACTAAAACAAATGGTCCCTGTGGTACACATTTTTTAATATCTCGAAATGCTAAATGAATTGGAATGACTTCTCAATTCAATATTGTTGTGGCTTTGTGCAGGATATGGGGCATGAAACTTTGCAGTCTTATGGGATGTGAGGTAAACATTCTCTGTTTGCCAGATTATTTTATTTCATTTATTTTTAAACCATTTATATAGCCACCCATCACTCAACCAAAGGCTCAAACTCAATCACAGTCAACATCCCTCCTGAGACATGGCTCTTGATCATACATAGAGCCAACTTCCTTCATCCCTTCTGTTGGTTGGAGATAGAAAAAGTATCCAATATTCTAACATGTGGTATTTCCTTAAGTGGTAAATATCAACTCATAAGGATTGTTGTTATTATTGTTATTATTCTCATTCATAGTACTATTAACTACAATAATATGTACTGTATTATTTGCATATACTGTAATATATTGGTGGTGAACAGTTTGAAACTTCATGAAGGGATAAGTGAACTGAAGAGTTTCGTGATCCCTGGCCCAGGAATTGTAATTTTAAAAATTGCCATTTATCAACTTCTACATTGCATGTTTTCATTTTAATATTTAAAATTTTTAAAGGAGTTTTAATATTTTTATCTACTCCTTTTTAAAATAAAGTTTTATTTTGCTTATCTGTTTTGAGAGTGATTTACAACCTTGGGGAGAGGAAGACCTAAAACACTTTACTTACCAACCTCCATGCGACATAACGAGGATAAGGCACTACAGACATTATTTCCACTTTTTTGTAACTTGACGTTCTAAACGTTAGAAAATTAGCACATGATGGGCTGTATTTTTTATGCCATCTCCCTCTCAAACATTAAGGATACCCTCAGGAAAAAAGATGGTCAACATAGGATATAGCAAACCATAGTTCCAAAGAATGTGATAAGGCCAGATTTCTAGGAAAGAGAGCTTGGCACCATCAGCCTTCCATTCTAGTGACCTTAGTTAGCTGCTATGGGATAGAATTTAATATTGTTTTTTTACATTAATATTTCTTATTATTTTTCACTTTTTCTCACTGTGAGTAATTTTCTTACAGTGAGCATTTTGTTTAAGCTATTTCTATATCTAAATAGAACTAGCATAAATGTTAAATGCTTATTACAACTTGGCTAGATTTTCAGATGTAAGAGTAATTTGTATCTGTTATAGTCATACCTTTGAAATATCATACTTCCTATACTGGTCTTTTCATATTTCTTTCAACAGCCTCCTAAGGAATTCAAGGCATGGACCACAAATGCTGTGCCTCCCCCTGAGATTTACGCTATCAAAGAAAAAAAGCCTCCACCCCCTCCTGAACGTGATATGGCAATCAAATGGTCAAATATCTATGAAGATAATGGAGATGATGCTCCAAAGCATGTGAACAATGTACATTTCTTACCAGAAGAACAAGAAAATGTTGAATCAGGTAATAGTGTTGAATTTTATTCAAAATAAATAATGTTGGCTGTTTTTATGTATGATTCCTTTAATAAGAAAAATATTTCTGTTTGAAAATTGGCATCTCTTATATGAATTATGTAGAATAGTTTTGAATCCAGTTATAATGTTAGTAATATTAAACTTAATCCGACACTTGATGGCAGCTTCTAAAATGAAATGTAGAAAGTCTAAATCTTTCTTTGCACATTCTTATGCATATTTTGAGTAGCATGATTAATGCATTCAATTTTATATACCTAGATGAAATTCTGTATTCCTAGATAATTTTTTACTAACAACTAATAATATTTCTTGCTGGCCATAGAGTCATGCTGCTTAATGTCTAAGCATAGCCTTACCTACCTGTGTCTAAAGATGATGAAAGATTTGAAATTGAACTTGCTTTTAATAAACAGGAACAGTATTTAAAGATTAAATTAAACAATAAGTTCTTAGAGAAGGGAAAAATTCAAAACTCATGCCACCTTGGTGCTGAAATCGTCTTTCCCAGTCTCAGCCCCTGGCTGTGGTTAAAGTCTAACACAGTGTTTCTCCAACTTGGCAACGTTAAGATATGTAGACTTCAACCCCACAATTAATAGTTGTCAAGTTTGAGAAATATTGGGCTGACACACCTGAAAGACATCAGATTATAAGCCAGGTTATAGGAGGCTTAGTTTGAATGTCCACAAGAGCGATCTGTTTAGCTCCTTTTCAAGCATTACCATTGATGGAAAGCCCTTAGTCATTGAATTCATAGTTGGACTGTTGTTACGGCTAAGGAAGTTTCCCGAATCTCCATTCCTGTAACTTCTTAATCATAAAAGCAATTCGATGAAGAGGCTAAGAAGGATTGGACCTGATTAATATTTGGATGATTGATTATTACAAAATTCCCAGGCTTGTAGTCTATTTGGTCACTTGGGGGGGGGGGGNGGGGGGGGGGGGAATCCAGGAAATGGGAACAGCTTTGAACTGCCTTTGTATTGTGCCAATAAGACTGCATGGATGCCAGACAATGTAGTCACCAAAAGCTGATACTATTGGTAATATTTTCTACATGTGGCTTTTGAAAACTTTGGCTTACATCACTATCTCTTCTTTGAAGATGGTGAAAAAGATGAACCCAGCTCAGTTAAGAAACGCAAATTAAACCCTGACGAGCAGTCAAAGAAGAAAAAGCAATGATGAATTGGACAAAGACTGATGAGTTTATCAATCAAAGTTGTAAAAGTTCTAATTTGATTGATGTTTGATGTAAATGTCAAGTCTATTAATGCAAATGTTTCTAGTGGAAACCTTTTAATTGCAACACAACTCTTTAAACATGTTGTGGTAAGTACAGTATTTTTGTTCATAAAGACTTTGAAAGTTTGTCATATTCTCTTCCTGTTTAAGATAGATTCTTGTGACACTATAAACTGTAACATACAAGGTATAAATTTGTTGCATTTAAAGTTTAATACTTGGAGCAATAAGCAAATATAAAAAGTACATGTTTCTTAGAAAATAAGACAGGCCTTATTTTCTTTAGACCCCTGAAAAACCGTCCAGGCCATCTTTTTGAGGGATGTCTTAATCTCCGCCCCCCCATGCACTTCGCCTAGCCACCGGGCCGCTTCTATCACAGCTAAAAGGAATGTCCCGCACGCCTTGCCTCTCCACCAGGCCGCTTCTTTAGTGGCCGCCCACTAAAAGGAATCCTCCACGTGCACCCTTGACTCTCCACTGGGCCATTTCTGTAGGGCCTCAAGCTTAGCACAGACTGAGGGAAGTATGGCAGGCAAGAAAATTCTCCCTCCCCATTTTCCTCCTGTTCTCCAAAAAGCCTCCATTCCAAAACATCAGCGTTCGGAATGGAGCCATTTTGGCAAACAACAGGAAAATGGGGAGGGGAATTTTCCTGCCTCTCTCCCCACTTTGCTGCCTTTCACAAAAACGGCTCCACTCTAAGCCTTCAGCATATCCCAGGACCCTGAAAGGATTGTTGTAGCGTTGCGCATGCAAGCGGTGGCATTGCTGTGAGGTTCGTCACATCGGCACAGCCTCTTCAAGCACGACCCTTGCAAGGATTGCTGTGCCATTGCGCATTTGAGCGCTGGCATCGCTGCGAGTTTGGATACACTGGTGCAGCTGCTCACAGCAGGATGCCAGCTGCACCAGTGTGATGAAGCTCACGGAGGTGCTGTCATTAATGAGTGCAACGCCACAACAAGCCTTTCAGGGTCCTGCTCCAAGAGGAATGGATAACAGATAGGAAAATTTCCCTCCCCATTTTCCTACCTTTCATGAAAACAGCTCCACTCCCAGTCTTCATCATCTCCCAGGATTGCAATGCTGAAGGCTCTATTCCAAACCTTCAGCGTTGCAATTCTGGGATATGCTGAAGGTTTGGAATACCTCTGCTCCAAACACTGAATAACATTTGTCCCTCTCTGCATCTGAACAATTGCCCCTCCCATGCCCGCACCACCACTCGTGCTGGCCATGCCTATCCCCCAGGCTTATTTTCAGGATAAGGGTAATATTCGGCCCACCCCAACAAAACTTAGGGTTGGCTTATTATTAGGGTGGGTTGTGCTTTCTGAGAAACATGGTACTTAGACCTGAGCAGTGATGATATATGAATTGTAAATGTAATAATTGTTCACTGGACTACTATTGTGATAGATTTTTTTCTTAAATAATATGCTATTTTTGGGGGGAGGGAGAGTTTTTAACCGCATTGTGGTGAAAAATGAATTGTTTTTCAGTGTTTTTAAATAGTTCTAAAATAAAACTGCATGTTTCAAAGGTACATTTATTAGAAATTTCACTGATTGAAATTGTAACTGAAAACTATTTCTCTGTATTACCGGTATTAGACAAACGTGTTTACTGTATATAAATTGAGTTAGTCATAACTTGGAGGTTAAATTCAGAAATATTTTCCTCCATAGTTTCCAAGGGAGTTCAGCACAAGCAGCTGACTCTAGAAACAGTCTTTTAACAGCCATACAAATAAAAGTATGGTTTTAGAGAGATAAATATCTCATAATATTAAGTGAATAGGATTTATGTTAGATTTTCATTAAACCCCATTTGCCTTTTCCCTTAAGACCTGTCTTGGCCTGCAATCATGGATCAAATCTTTGATGTTTACACAGAATTTCTGCCTGTGAACCCATTTGTTTTATATAGTGTTCCTTTGGTTTTATATTACAAATTGACTTGCTGTTGTCCAATAATTATCCCAAGGTTGCTTAGCTAATTTTGATAATGTACTAAAATGTATCTCTAAAGAAGTAAAGGTGATTGCCCCTTGTTTATAGCCTAGGAACTTCAGGGCTACTTTCCATAGTATGAATTAATTCCATGGAATTAACTCATACAATGGGGTACTCAAGGCTTTCTTTAATTTTTGTTTCAGTTCATATTTAGGTTATTTGCTCTGCAGAATGTCTCCAAGCTCTGATTTAGAAGTTGCTGTTTTTCTTGTTATATTTTCAACTTTATTTTTAGTATGTCAGTCTTAAAAACTTGTTTTGCTGTTTAAACCATGTTAAGAACAGATTGCACAATCAATGATATTCATGGGCATAGTTCAAATAATTAGAAATAAACTTTTACATTTCTCCTCTTTTTATACGCCCGCATATAAAATAAACTTTGCTCCCACTTTGGTAGTATACGAAATAGAACTTCTTTCATACTGTATACCATTTTTGGGATACAATTCTGTGTGAAATAGAAATATAATTATATATAGAAAGAGGATTAAGATGCTTCAATTGTTAATTGACAAAGAAAAATACATGGATATATAGCATTACCAGCAATTATTTCTTCCATACTTTTGATTTGTGTTTTATATATATTGTACCTCTATATTTTCTGAAGTGAATTGTTTTTAAACAGGTAGAAATTATACTGTATCTTCATGTGAGATGTTATCTTGTTTGTTCATTTATTTAATAAACTGCATTAATTTCAATTATTATAGATGATGTACAAAAGCAATGGCAACATTCAGTTTCAGAGTTAATGTTAATACAAGTGCTTTCAGATACTTTAATAGACTTTTTAAAGGGATGTTTGATATTTTCAAAAAATAATGTAACTGTAAAAGAATGGCCAAGATATGGGAAATAATACCATATTTCAAAAGTAACTGAATTTAACTAAAATTGGAAATATTTTTAGATTATAACTATAATAGTTTGTACATAGGTCGAAGAGAAATTACTGTAATTGTAAGTCAAGTATTGAGAACCTCTGGAACTGCAAGTTGTAAGGAATTCACTGGCTGAGTTTCCTTCAATTTGTAATGAAAGTGTATAAATGTAATGAAAGTTATAAATGGACTAGGAGTTAATACCTAGTTAAATAGCTTTAAAAAATGACCCAGATTTCTGACAGACAATTGGGTATTTTCTGACATACAATCTAAAAATAAGGTGAAGCAAATTATATTTTAATAATAACCAGATATTTCTGTGTTGGACTGCGATACAAAAATAAGTTAGGAGATTTTTCTTAAATTAATTTTAAAAACAAAAAGAGACTGTTTCTCTTTTTCTCTGTTAGTCTCTTTTAACTTAGCTATTAACTTCATTCAGTTTTTTTGACGATTTAGGGAAACTATTTCAGTATTTATTATAGCTGAGACTATAGATAAGGTTGTAATTGCTGGGAACAAAAGAAAGCTTTAAACACACACATGGTATGTATATTCTTTCTGGCATTGATTTAAACAAAAGTTGGGGATGGAGTATCTTGATTACCCTTTTAAAAACACTGCAGGAACTGTTCTAAATGCAGCAGAGTAACAATTCCCTTTTTCCTACTGGAAGCACATCCTCCTGTATGAATGCCCAATTTCTTCTCCCTGTTAAACCTGAGTAAATAAAAATGCTCATATGTCTGTAAAAGTAGTGCTCATTCATGTAGCATATGCCTTTGTTAAAAAGAAGCCAGATGAAAGCATTCCAACTTTGGGAACCTGGCTTGTACAAAAATGCAAACTGCTTGCATTTGGCCCATTTGGAAGTGACATATGTTCTGCTTGGGCAGTCTGTGTTCTCAGAGAACAATAAATGTAGTAAATAACCTGGATTGTTCTGTTTTTTTCGGGCATCAATGAGAATCTACCCACCAAAATGGACTGTTGACTTGCAAAAACATTCTGGAAAACATTGTTGAGCGAGGAATTGGTTAACAGTCCATATCTTTTGTATGGAAAAGATTTCTTGTTCAATACTCTGCATTTCTATGTAAAACAGAGAAAGTTTTGTAGCTGTTAAAATCTGGGGGTTAGATGTCCGGCTGAACCAGATGAGCCTATCAACTACATAACCTAGCAGAAAATGCCTGTTTTAAATTCCTCTTTCCTGTTCAGTGGCAACACACTTGCACTTGGCTTCTGAACCTACAGTGATTTTGACTACTGTGACAGATTGGATTTACATCAGATGAAATGCAGAATAATAAATGAATAAGCAATTAAAGATGATAAATGAATGTTACATATTATGGCCCAAACTGTTAGGAGCACATTAGGAGGAAATTTATTCCACTAGAGGGTGCTGGTTGCTGCATTAATACTTTCCCATTCAGTTAAAAAGTCTTAATAATGCAAATTACTGCTGTTGCTGTACATTCTAAGAACTATGTTATCTTAAATACAAGTATGATCCAGAAATTCGCTTAATAGTCTTTGCTGTGTTTTTATTTGTTCTAGTCTCTTTTTTAATTTTATTTGTTCTAGTNAAGTATGATCCAGAAATTCGCTTAATAGTCTTTGCTGTGTTTTTATTTGTTCTAGTCTCTTTTTTAATTTTATTTGTTCTAGTCTTTTATGTATTTCAAATAGCCATGTTTGCATTTCTTAACTCAAAAAAGTATCTATAGATAATGATTTAACTTTTAGGTTTCAATCATTTGAGGATTGAAAGGGAAAGGTGTTTGGGATTCAAGCCTCTTATATGCCTTGTCTTTATTTGCACTTTGCTTTCAGCATGGAGTAGGTTCATTTATGTAATAAACATCTTTTTACATTCCCAAAACGAAAAAAAAACAACTTCAAAAGCAGTTTACAATATTGAAAGCATAAAATAAAGTTATGACTTAATGAAAAAATATTTTTTGTGTCAGTACATGACACACACACACACACACACACCAAAAAAAAAAAAAACCACACACACATTTGTATAATATAGGTTACATTAAAAACGATCAAATGTTCAGATCTTTCATGTCCAGTCTGGTCTGGAGTTTATTCTGAAAATCGGGGGGGGGGGGGGAATTCCTTTCTTCCATATCCCACCACCAAAGAGGAAATATCTATCCATTGAAAAAAATCAAGTATATCCATATAGGTGTGAACAGTCCATCAAATAATTTAGTTACAATTTAAAAGGCAAGTACCAAGCACAAACATAAAACCATACTCATAAAAGTATTCATAAATGACAACCAAGAATGATCTATACTTCACCATTTTTCTTCCACAGAGCACCAAACCTTTGAGTTTGTAGTTATGTGAAGAATGTATACTGTCTACCTTGGTCAAATCTGCAGCAGACTTTGAATTATATTTCCTTTGCTGCATCAAAATATTTGCTGGGAATCTGTTCCTTGTCTGATATTGTAGTCCATGCACCTTTTGTTTTTTGTCAAAGAAAATCTTGAGAAAAAGCACTCTTCTTCAGCACGAAAGAGAAAATTTTCTCACATATGGACAAAGAGTATTTCTGTGATTATGAAATTGCCAAGGCTAAATGAAATATTTTCACAGAAAAACATATTCTGGGAAAATACATACATATTCTGGGAACACATACTGATATCCAAGAAGAAAACTGCTATATCAGGAAAGAGAGTAAAGTATGGTTTCAGACATTAGATGCTAAAATACATGATGTAATTGCTCCTGAATCTTCTATGGCCAAGCTGTCTGAACCACAGAAACTGTTCATAAACCTAGTGGTGAATAATATCACTAATATGTAAGGAAGATTCATCTGCCAATCCGCCTGGAATAGGAAGCATTTGTTATGCTGTCCATTACCTCAGGGGGCAAAATGTCTTCTGCTAGCATTTGCTAATAAGCTGAAGTTTGGATAAAAACCTCTTTGCTTCACTCAACCAGATTTAACTGTAAACCAATATGGAACCCTTAAAGCAGCTGTAGCAGTTACTTGGATCAGGTTGTTTGGCTTGTGGGCTATATGTTCATTGTTGAGCTGTGACACACAGAGAGAAGTTTTTAATCAGATTAGAGCTGGAAGGGACCTTGGAGGTCTTTTAGTCCATCTCCCGGCTCAATCAGGAGACTGTGTGCCATTTCAGACAAGTGACTGTCCAGTCTTTTCTTAAAAACCTTCCGTGATGAAGCCCCTATAACTTCCGAAGGCAAGCTGTTCCACTGGTTAATTGTCCTCACTATTAGGAAGTTTCTCCTTAATTCCGGTTTGCCTCTCTCCTTTGATTAGCTTCCATTCATTGTTTCTTGTCTTGCCCTCTGGTGCTGTGGAAAATAAGTTCACCCCTTCTTCTTTGTGGCAGCTCCACAAGTACTGGAATTACTGCTATCATGTCACCTCATAGTGTAATTTCTTTGAAGGAGAAGATGCATTTCCAACTTTTTTTACCCAAGACCTATCTGTTATGTGCCATTCTCATCTCTTTCCCCAAAAGAACATAAGGGATATTAAGAGTTTGGAAGGCTCAGACTTATTGCCCCAGTTAAACATTTCTTCAAAGTTTCAAATTATGATGATGATGAATTAAAATTTTTTTTTGCTGTTCTATGGATGAACGTGTGAACAAAGCATCCCTTCCTTTTATTGGTTTATCAATTGGATTTGTGTTTATGGTCCTTGCAAAGAATTCACTATTTGTTTGAGCAGCCGTGAAACAAGGTAAACATAGCAAGCCGCTCAACTCTCTTTTCTAGTTGATCTGTAGGAAAGGAATGTGGGAAAAGAACCAAAAATGGAGAGAATTGGAACATGATGGGAGGAGACAACTCCTACTGTTTTCACTTGGCTAATATTCCAAACTGAAGCAGCAAATAAGGGACTCAAAACACTGAAGCACAATAAGCATAATTGTGCTTATTCTATATTCTGGGTATTGCCAAGTATGGACAGCCTGTAGATCTGTTGGACTAGAGTTCCTACTATCCTTGAACATTGGCAATGCTTGCAAGGGGTGATACTTTTGGAACAGGTAAATGCAAGTATGATCCAGAAATTCGCTTAATAGTCTTTGCTGTGTTTTTATTTGTTCTAGTCTCTTTTTTAATTTTATTTGTTCTAGTCTTTTATGTATTTCAAATAGCCATGTTTGCATTTCTTAACTCAAAAAAGTATCTATAGATAATGATTTAACTTTTAGGTTTCAATCATTTGAGGATTGAAAGGGAAAGGTGTTTGGGATTCAAGCCTCTTCCAGCCTTAGTTCTTTATTTGCACTTTGCTTTCAGCATGGATTAGGTTCTTTTATGTATAAAACATCTTTTTATATTCCCAAACAGAAAAAAAAAACTTCAAAGCATTTTACAATATTGAAAGCATAAAATAAATGTATGACTTAATGAAGCATATTTTTTGTGTCAGTACATGACACACACACACACAAAAACCCACATACACATTTGTATAATATAGGTTTAACCTTGTCCCTTAAATGGAGGACCAATTGAGTCTTTATGGGGAAAAAACAAAGAATAAGTAGTAAAGTAAGTATATACTACCTATAATGGTTTGACCATGTTCTACAAGTAACACCCCATACCACCATCTATACCACTTAAACATCTATGGCAAATGCCTTCACAGAAGACCAAAGCAAAGGTGGCAGGACACAATTAATGTGGACATAACTATGGCATTTGTTGATTTGAAAAACAACACTTGTGAGTAAAAAGGAGGGGGGAGAAGGGGGAGGAGGACATCTCAGTGGTATCATCTCTTGATGGAATAATTGGGAGAAATGTTCAGCAGAAATTATAGCTGGGAGTATGGAACAGACTTGCTGGTGTACAGTATTACTGCAAAACTGCAATAATTTTATTGTTCAGCAGATTCAAAACAAGTCTATAATGACAGGTCATGTTGCTTAAACACCTAAAGCATTTTTCAAAATTAATAAATAGTTGGGATGGGTTCAAATTACATTAGCTGTAATGGGTTCATATTGGAAATCAGTGGAATTTAGACACCAGCTGAAGGTTTTCTCTCACTACAGATAACAAGGCCTCTGATTGAGATTGGAGTATGTGGGTGTTAAAGGCATCCATGTCTCAGCTTCTTCATATGAGCTTCTTTAAAAGTATGATCACAAATGTGAATAATGGATCTAATGTAGTCCTTATAATTAATGAGTGCATTTCAGCTGATTTTCCTTATTAAAGGACTCTATAATAAGTCATAAAACTAATTTGTTGGAAACTATTAATGGAATCTATTTCTAGCTTTGCTGCAATTAATTAAAGGATAATTACACATTTACAAAACATGGAATTCAGATTGTCATTTTATGAACAAGAATTTGTAAGTGTCAATTTTTCAGAGTCTGTAATATTCTCTTTGGTGATTTAAAAGTCATACCATGGAATGTGGCTGCCTATTCTTTGGGTGGTGGGGAGAAGACTTACATTGGAACAAACAAGCTTACTTAGAAGAAGCAGATTAAAGTTCTTGTTTCATTTTGTAAAGGAGATATTTAGGGTACATATGCGGTACGGAAATACCTATTTTAGCCTCAGGTTTAAAATCAGAAAATCCAGGACTCATTGGGTAAACGTTTCAAAGATACTAGATTCCTCAATGGCTTCAACAATGGCAGGGCTTCTAATGTGCTAGAAAAGTTCTTAAAAATTCAGGAAGATGTTCAGAGGTGTATCTACCGTGAAAATAGCCCCTGTTGAATTGTATAGTACAGTTAAATATCAGCAGTTAACCATAGGAAATGTTTCATGCTTTAATTTTGATGTCATAAAAAACATTTTACAATGTTTGCCAAATTTCAGTTCCACAAAAGTTGTGGGTTTTGGATGCGTTCGACAAGTTATCCCATTTGATGTACTTTGGTTGATAAGGATTTACCCTATGGTGTGCCATTTCTCCCAAACATCAGAGTTTTAGTAGTATATGGATGGAGAGAAAAGCCCATTCTATCTCTGCATTTTAATTGTGAAATTAATCCCGGCCAATCAAATGGCTGGGTATATGGAAGAATCCTGTCTCTTCTCACTTGGAGTTTTACCTGACTGCTTTAACAGTGAGTAGTCGCTACAGAACAGGTTGAACGGGTTGAAGCTGTCTAAGACAGAGTGTGCATTTGTGTGTGTGTGTCTCCAGGATTCTTCCTTTCAAGACCTGCAGGCTTTGACCTGCTAAGAGGTGCCCAAACAGGGGCCCATCAGTCACACAGGTATGCAACTATATTGAATCATAAAAAAAAAAACCTCAGCAATGCAGTGCTTGTCCCTTATCACATAGTTTTACCTACAAGCAGAATACAGTACAATGTTATACTGTAGATGTGAAGCTGAACGGAATGAAGGCTAGCCAGGGTAAAGGAGTAAGAGTTGGGTTTTTCTTATTGGTCTTTGGTTGGCAGGGAATTCTCACATCTCTTAAGCCACTTGTGCAGGTATTTGTAATCCATTCAAACCTGCTGTGTTGCCCCCTGCGTACTTGGGAGTGCAATCAAAGTCTCTCTTTTATAGGATTGTGTTAGCTATTCTTGAAGCCAAATTACTTTCCAATTGTAGAGATGGAGGATGAAAGTTATATGTACAGTGGAACTTTGTAAATATGACTGTAAAGATAAATCCAATCCCCAACTAATTTCTCTCCTGTGTGAAAACTGTTTAGCATGCATTTAAGTTAAGCATTTCAGGCCATTCTATCTCTCCTGTATTTAATGTGTAAGGTTAGTCTCTCTGGAGAATCCAAGTCACTGGATATTCCTTTTGGGTGGATGGCATTATGGATGAACTTCCAAAGCAAATAATTGATCCCCCTTGCTACAGAACCTTCTGGCTGAGACTGCCTTCTACAACTCTCCTTCACAATCATTTTATGGAAAGTAGCTTTCTTATGACAAATGTCCCATGATGAAATTGAAAAATCAACTCGGCCAACAGGGCATGTCTTCCTATCATTTCCCACCCAAGGTCTCTCTCCATAGTGAACATACAGATGATCATGTGAAGATAACTATTCAAACAGAAAGTGGAAAGGGAGCTTCAGAAATCTAGAAAGGAACAGACTAAATTGTAAGAATACCATCCAAGAGAATATCTGAATATGTTGTGGACCAAATTTTCTTTACAGAATCTGAAAGACATTCAGCTCTTCAGTGAAAAGACTTTTTAACAGTGGGCTCCACCGTCTCCCGCAAATCAGGTATAATTAGTAACTTATGGTTATTCCTTTTTTGACCAATGGGAAAAATTAGACTTTCTATCTTGTTGTATTGAGTATTCTACTCCGTGTTTCTACTAGCCCACTATATTCAGTTAGAGAACACCCTCCATTCTGAATTCCAATTCTCTTTTTACTGCGTATTTGGTTTTTCATTTTGTTTTTAAAATAAGCAGCTTTTATTTAACCTCCTCTCCCTCAAAGTGGCCATACAATAAATCTTTTGTATGCAATGCTGTATTCTTATTTGATTGCAAAAAAAAAAAAAAGTTAAATGCATAGAACCCATTATGTACATCCTAACAACATCCTAGAGTCATATATGGTAGTCAAAGCCTTTGGTCTGGTTTCCAACCACCTCTAAAAGTTGCTGCATGTTCAGTATTATATTGACACCACAAAAGGAAAAACATTAAATGTATTGGGAATATATCGTATAGATTGTATTTACTTATTGGAAGACTCCAGTATTGGGAACGAGTGAAGGCAAAAGGAGAAGGAGACGACAGAGGATGAGATAGTTAGATAGGGTCATTGATGCAATGAACATGAATTTGGGTAATCTCTGGGAGATAGTGGAGGAGAGGGAGGCATGGTGTACTATGGTCCATGGGGGTTGTGAAGAGTAGGACACAACCTAGCAACTGAACAACATATTTACATTTTAAATAAATTAATTTTTTGACTATTTCTTTGACTAGTCTATTAACTTTTGACTGTTCTTTTGATTAATCTATTGGCTATCTGCCTACCCTACCTATTGCTTTGTTTTGGCTTCACCCATTTATTGGGATGCAACCCCCAGTTTGTTTCTCAAGCCGAATTTCAATACTATGCAAAATGAATATTTCCTGAGCCATTCCTAGACATCTCTGTGCAGTTTACTTATGAAACAGAATGTAATTGTTAGGCTTAACAGCAGTTTTACAAATACTGCATGCAAGCTTGAAACAAGCTATTCACCAGAGAAGCCATCTGGATTATTTGTAGTTAGTGGTTTCTGGATTGCAGCCATTAACCTTAAAATGGCACACTAGCTTATAAATAGTGAATTAGCACATAACCTGGGCTACACAGCACAGCCCCTTTAAAATTATACTGAAGTGCTGCAGTGTTTTTAGGAATGAATAGGAAAGATTATGCTGAAAGAGGACTACAAAATCAAACTCTGCTAAAAACAACATAGAATAAACCAGAGTTTCTATCCATAGGGGAAATAAAAATATTTTGAATATCCTTGACCTTTAAAACATCAAATCCTCACCAGCAGAGCAGGTTTCATGTGATGATCATAGGGGGTGATGAGTAGAGAATCATACACTTAATTTTCTGTATATGCCTATGTGCGTGTGAATACATGTTGGGGCTAAAATAATGATGATGCAAATGATCTTCCCACATAAATGTTTTATGAAGACCAAATGAAAAGTAATGCCTCCAATGTTATAAATTGCCAACAGATGGCAGTACTGATGTCCTAAAAAATCTGACATGTTCTTTAGCATCTGTTGTTTCATTGGAGACCATGAGAAGTTTTTCCAAAAAAAGACTGTGTTGCTATTGTTTGTGAAACAGAAGCAGTGGCGGGATTCCAAAACTTTTTTACTTCTGGTTCTGTGGGCGTAGCATGGTGTGGCTTGATGGGCATGGCAGGGGAAGGATACTGTACAATCTCCATTCTCTCCCCACCCCACTAACCTGCTTTCCAGCTCCGTTTTCCTGTGCAGGACAACAAAGGAAGACCCAGCCGATCAGCTGGGACTTGGGAGGCAGAGAACAGATGGCGGTGGGGTCAGTCAGTGGTGGTGTTCTGAACTACTCAAAATTTCTGCTGCCTGTTCTCCAGAACTGATCAGAACCTGCTGAATACCACCCCTGAACAGAAGCCTGCAATAACTTGTCACAATGCTTTAAGTAACATGCCATGCTTGATATATATATTTTAACTTTTGGAGTATTTTCAGCTGAAATTTATCACACAATGTAAGCTATTTATGCTAATTGTATTGGCCTGTGTAACTGCATATACATAAAGATGGTGAATCAGGAATAGCTAATTTGTAGGATCAAGAATAAAGTCGCAACTGATGAGTTTCATACCAGGAAGGTGAACTGGTTCAAGACAATCATTCAAAGTGAAATTGCTATGCAGGTTGATATTTCACAGGAACACATGGGTCACATTGATGTTCTTCCACATTGGAAGATTTGGGCAAGATTGGTTTGTTAAAAATGGGCAGCAGAAATGAAAGATTCAGAATTTGAAATTTGACAGTTAAGTGAAATTTGCCAGTTGTCATGTTACGAGAATCAAAGTAAGGATTGGCACCACTAATGAAACATAGGCTCATCATTGTGATCCAGAAATAAAGTGGCAGTCCATAGAATAGCATCACAAAACTTCTCCAACAAAACAAAATTCAAAACCCAGACTTCAGCAGAATGGTTAGGGGTTTTTTTTGAGAAATGTATATTATTTTACGTGGATTTTCTTGAATCTAGCATCCCTATCAGTCAGGGTGCTACACGAAACTTTGAAAGCACGATTAAGTAAGTTTTAGAAACACAACAGGAAAATTTTGCTATGACCTGACAAAGTTAAGCCTTGCACCCCACAAGCCACCCAGGAGGCAATTGCAAAGTTGACTATCACTATCTTACCTCATTCACCTTTCAGTGCAGACTTGGTGCCATGTGAGTTCCACTTTCCCAGAATTGAAGGAATCATGGACACCTGTTTGTGACTCAAATGAAAAAGTAGAAATGACTTTCAGGACTTGGCTGAAGAGACATAATGTGTGGAGTTCTTTCATCACAGCTTTAAGTAGCTTATCAATTGTTGCAGAAATATGTTGCAAAGGTGGTGATTATGTGGAAAAGTAAACATAGGAGCTCATTTCAAGGACAATTTTCTGTTTCATTTATTAAAATATACTTTGGAACTCTTCCCGCACAGTTTATATAGAAATGAACAGTTCAAAGTTAATCAGCCTTGCATATGCTTGGTTTCAATCCCAATTACTACAGTCTCAGAGGAAAAAAATAAAAGGTAAACTTTCATGACTTCAGGAAGACATCCATACAATTTTGTTGGCAATAAGAGGGAAATGATTTACTATGCCCTTCTGGGATATCTTTTGTCATTCCAGACTAGCTTAAAACAGGAATATTTGATAGTGATCTGTCTCCAAGTATTAATCAGTCACAAACCTCACCTAGCATACTAATTATGGTGATGACCATCATCACACATTTTTATTATTAACCTTCCAGCCGAATCATAGCTGCTTTTGATTGTTAAAACGCAGGAAGACATTTAACATAATCATACAGTATGTTAATGGACAGGCTTAGCTTTTGCACAGAAGCAGCAGTGCCTACAGTCAAGGAATGAATAAGGTCTTCTGATTTCAGTGAAAGAATAGCTTTAAAAAAAAAAGAACCTTCATGTGTAACTTAGGAGTGACTCACATGTAAAATATTTCATTTGTTTAATTGCACAGCAGAGTAAACAGACCTAGAATTCCACATGCCTCCAAGGTAGATGAAGTTGAAGCTTTGGACTTTGCTGGCTGGCTCTGTCTGGTTTACTTTCCTTGTGTGTGGGTTGCTTAAATTGCCTCCAAACCAGCCCTGAGTGAAAACATTCCCTATTTAATAAAGTTGTGAAATGTAGAAGCAGAAACATTGTAGAGGAGACCTTAGACTCTCCAGGTGTCACCTTAAACCAAGCTGTTTGGACATTTTATAATTCGCAGTTGACCAAGATGGGGAGAAGAAAAAAAAAAAAAAGGAACAGGCTATTACAATACAACATTGATCCCTAAATTGACTTTAGTTCCATAAGCCTTCCCAGAGCAAATTACATATTAAACATAATAAGGTCTCTGACCTATGTCACATCTCCATCACAGAGGACACTTCTTGTTTTTATGAACAAAGCCTTTTGAAGGGCCAGTTACAAAGTGTCTGTCTCATATCCCAAACAGCAGCACTTTTGTTGGATCAAGCTCAGATTAAGGCATTAATGCATCAAAGACCTGTCTTTTGAGAGTTTACAACATTAGACTTTTCTAAATCTTTGCTCTAGGCCTCTTCTGGTATAATTGGATTACTATTTTTTTCAGTGCATGTATTGTACTCTCTAGGATCACTTTCAGATCCAGTAAAAACTGCCAGGGTTTAATATCCCATAGAATCCTCGACAAAATTATTGCCTTATTTATCAATAAGAAATACAGTCCCCGAATGCTTCTCTTTCTATACCAGGAATATCAGTATCCACATCAGTATAGGTATTCCTTGACTTACAATAGTTCATTTAGTGACTATTCAAAGTTATAGCGGCATTGAAAAAAGTGACTTATGACTGTTTTTCACACTTAAACCGTTACAGCATCCCCATAGTCATGTGACCAAAACACTTGGCAACTGACTTACATTTATGACAGTTGTAATATCCTGGGGTTATGTGATCAGCAACCGTTTGACAAGCAAAGTCAACGGGGTAGCCAGGTTCACTTAAGAACCCTGTTACTTAACAATTGCAGTGATTCACTTTAAACCATAGCCAGAAAGGTCTAAAGAAATGGGGCAACATTCACTTAACAACTTTGGAACTCAATTGTGATTGAAAATTGAGATAATATACCTGTATCGTATTTTATTTTAAAAGACATAACAGCCCATTATAATAACAATAACTCTGGGCAGCACACGAAAGAATAAAAGCAACAAAACAAACAACAGAGCAGGAGTCCCCAAAATTTGGACTGAACATGTTTGGTACTTGTACAACAGTGAACACTTGTTAGGCATGGATAACAGAGCCCAACTGAAGGCATGGCTGTTGAGTTGGCACACTAACAGGAGAAGGGAGGTGGTGATGATCCATGCTCAATATTTTGGACCATTAAAGACCATCCTTAATGGTCTATTAGTATTTATCATGGAATCTACACTATTAAATTCATGCATGTTGGAATGAATTCCACTGAATCAAATTTGGGCTGAACGTAAATTGGCTTGCAGAGTATGTAAAGAAGAACATTTGTTTTGGTCATGATATTACAAATCCTGAATAATTGTGTCAAGATTTGGACGTAAGAGAGTAAAACAAATAACTGAAAGTCATCAGAGTTCAACAGATCAAGTTTGTCCACTTCATCTTTTCATTAAAGAAATTATAAAAAGGCCGTCATAGCCATGTTATGATGTGATTGAGTTGCTGAGTTAATCCAACGATCTGTAGTCAGACATGATTCAAATGAAGCACGATGACTAGGGTCATACAACGAATCTAGTCTACTGTTGGGCAAACTAACCTACAGAAAAGGAAAAGCCGGTACTGCTAGAAGGTGAGAACAACTTTGGTATATCTTCTCCTGCTCACTCCACTCCCAAAATTCCTATGTATGCCAAAAGGGGAAAAGAGAAGCCATGAGGTGCTAAACCAGAATTGAGTAGCTGAGTAGCTGAGTTTCTGCAATAATAAATAAGTTGCATGCATGAAAGACATACATCACTAGGATTTAGTTTTGATATTGCGACTTAAATCAGCAATCATGGCGAACACAAAGTCTGATTAATTACAGAAACCTAAAAAATAATCAGAGGTTTATTGCATGGTTTTAATTCACAATTCTACATATTGACATGGAAAGTCAGTCATTCTTGTACACTCTTATCTTGGCACAGCAGAAAACAATAAGTAAGAGTGACTAAACCACAATACACAGTATTGGCTTGTGGCTTATGGCTGGGCGTGTTTTAGGAATCCAGTTATCTTTCTCAACCATAGTTTAGGATTTAATGCATCAAACTAGTTAACTGTAGCTGATTCAACCAGCCATCAATTACTAGTTAGCCCAATGAGAGTAGATGTATACTGAGTGTGCGTTGAGCTCTGGTGCTTCAATATTTGAAGATATAGAAGCAACTCTCTGGAAATCTTCCGCAAGCCAACCTATTTGCCTTATTGGAGTATAAAGCTGAAGGCACCTATCTATATAGACCAGGGTTCTCCAACTCCTGGTCCATAGACTGGCACTGGGCCACACAAACAAAGAAAGCAGGCAGCATGGAAAACCACACCTTCTTCAGTTCGTGGAAGAAGCTGTCTCCATGGAACCACTCCCTGGTTCCCAAAAAAGTTGGGGACCGCTGATGTAGACAACATTCAACATTTATAGTACTCCAAAATCAATTCTGGACCTCTTTGTTCTTCTAGTGATGACTGTATTCTAGTGAACTCATTTCTAACTGTACTGTACTGTAACTATGGTGATGAGGTGGTGCAGTGATGGCTCAGTGTTTAGAACGCTGCATTGCAAGCTAATTCTGCTGACTGCCAGCAGTTTGATTCTGATCAACTCAAGGTTACCTCAGCTTTCCATCTTTCCAAGATTGATAAAATGAAAAGCCATATTGTTAGGGGCAATATGCTATGTAAACCGCTTAGAGAGGGCTGTAAAGCATTATTAGTGGTATATAAGTCTAAATGCTAGTATTACTGCTATATCCAGGATCTATCCTAAAGCAATCTTTCCCTGTGTAGTAATGAAGTTCTGCAGGAGTGTGAGTATACAGTCAGTTTTGTGTTCTCACTGATGGGAAGCTTCCTGAGCTTTTTCCTCTGAAACATCCCCTTCTCAGGTCTTTAGACCACCTTTGGGAATGTCATGCTCAGTCCCCTGTCTCCTCCTCCACCAACAATCACTCAGAGGGATTTTGGTATGGTCAAACAAATGTATACCGCCACACGCTAATTCCAATACAATATACCACAGGAATTGTTCTGCCTTGTTTTCATATTGCAATGCACCAGAACTATTCTCAAGAAGAGATGAAACTGATCAGAATACTGTATCCTCTTTCTGCAGGAGCCATGTGGCAGGGAAGAATGAAGTGCCATGTACTGCTTTGGGATTGTCTCCCCAGAAAAACAGCAGTTTGGGGGCTTTTAAATGCAAGAGAGAAATGGTGGCTCATGTACTTTGCAGCTACTCTTTTAAAGCAAAATGTGTTCGTTTGTTTTTTGCAAAAGGTCAAACACACACAGTATGTTCTGGAAATGTGCCATATATTTATTTATTTGTGTGGGAAGTCGCATGAGCAGATTTTTGTTGCTTCAAGGACCTGCAGTGTGTTTTGGGTAGAATGACTGGATGTTTTTTTTCCCCACATTCACAGCGGAAACTCTGGCTAATTGGCACTGCCTGCCAGTCTTCTCCATTCTGAGGATTTGGGATGAAGATGCTTATAAAGCCAGCTTCAAAATAGTTTGCAGACCTTGGGGTACAGAAATGATGCTACAGAGAACTTTCAGTGGTGGAGAGAGAATAGACTTGTGTGTGTGTGTGTGTGTCTGTTTGTGTAATAGGCTGATGGAAGCTAAATAAAGCACAATTGTAAATTTAAACACATTAAAGAAATTAATGTAATTGAAATGATGTAACATCAAGAAATATGAGCATGAAATGTCTCAATTGGAATAAAATGATGTCCTGATCCTAAGAGCATAACCATTCAGAATTAGTTGTTGTTTTTTCTTAACAAACCACTATTTTCGCGCCCTTTCTTCAATTGAATTTTTGTTGATACAAATGATTTCATCCTTTTGCCTTTAGCTTGTCACAAATACGAATGAACTCCTCTTAATTGAAATCCTTCAACTAATACTCTCAAGATGCTAAGTACTGGTTGCAAGCTTGAAAAAAATAGTTACTTTCAGAGCAATCCCAAAGAATCATTCCCAAGTGTTTTGAGCTGAAATCATAGGCTGCAATTTGGATGCATGGTTTTAGGTTGCTCCTGTGCGACTGGAGTTTTGCTTTACGAGGGAATTTTATCACTCACATGTCTTGAATCTCTTGCCCGTGGGCAGTCATTAATATTCCACTTGATTACTGCTGTATCTGATAGCTGAGACACTTAATAAATGCAAGCTGAGATTCCGGTTGAAACAGACAAGGCTCAATCTGCAACTTCTTAGAAAAAATATGCGACTGAATACGCATTTAGATTTTTAGCATTGCTGTGTTAATGTATGAACGAACTTAGTCCAAGCTCCTGCAATGTCTTCCAAATTGCATCCTGGCATGCCTTTTTGGATATTAAGCTTTCTTTGTTTGTTTGCAAAAACTCTATCAAATATGCAACAATAAGATTTTGGATGATTTCACTCAAATCAGTTTAAGACTAGTTTTCGGTATGACCTGATATCTATAAAACATTTGCAAAAAACCTAAACAAAACAAAATAACAATTATGTTTCATGTACTGTTTTGCTGTTAGCAATCTACTGAAAGATAATATCTAAAGTTAACTTGTTTTATGGTTGATAAAATAGATATTACCATCACAGACCAATAACACAGAGGATGTTATTTTTAAGGCTGAGTAGAAATAATTTAAATGTGCTGAACTTACTGGAATCAAGTGAAAATGCTTAACTTTACCTGGATTGTGTTCTTATTAAAAAAAAATTCAGACAGCAATTCTCAAGCTGTATTCTGTCAATGTAAAAAAAAAAAACCTCAACAACCCTAATTTTCTGTTTAGTTGAGGCAGCCTAGAATCATTTTTAATTGTTCTAGTTGGGAAAGAATGTTTTTCTTCTTCTCCCAGCACAAAATATCCTATGGGGACAATCTAATAAGTCTTGAGGACAACCTTGGGACACACCTTTTGGTGGCTATCCCAGCCCTTTAGAATAGCCTCCCTTCCCCGCTCCCCCCAAGATTCAGAGTCCTCTATTTCAGGGGTCGCCAACCTTTTGGACCTCAGGGACCACCAAATTCATAATTTTAAATCCCGCGGACCAGAAACCCTGGGAAAATCCCAAAAAAAGTCTGCAGGAAAATTCCCCACCCCATTTTCCTACCGATCAATCATTCTTTATTTGGGATCACAGGATACCAGCTCCGTTCTCAGACGGAGAGAGAGAGAGACTTTTAGCTTCATGCAAGGAAAGCAGCAGAAGCAGCAGAATTCTTTCTTTCTCTCCCCCAAACTCCACCAGAAGTAAGTCTTTGTGAGACTTGTCGTGCCAGCACAGCCTCTTGGAGCAGGATGCCTTGCAGGGTCCCAAAGACTCATTTCTGGTGGAGTTTGGGGGAGAGAAAGAAAGACTTTTGCTGCTTTCCTTGTGTGCAGCCAAAAGCAGAAGAAAAAAGCAGAAAGAAGCAGCCCGGTGGCCAGGCCATACACATGGGGCAAGTTCTCCCCTCCGACCTTCCCCCCCCCACTACCTTGTGTATGCAATGCAAGCGACACAAGCCTTGTGTTCCCATGGGCCATGAGGGCGGCGCAACCTTGTGTTCCTGCCTTGCCTGAATTAATTGCTTTGGGGGGTGCTTTGGGGGTAACATTTCTCTGCAGACCACCAAAATTTTCTCACAGACATTGGCAACCACTGCTTTAGAATAGCCTCGCTCCCCTCTCTCTGCCAATATTCAGAGTCCTCTATTTAACTTTCAGAGGGCTGTGAAGACCTGGCTCTTCACCTAGGTTTTGAACTATGATAGAAGTGAACCCAGCAAATGTAAGATCGTGGCTATATGATGTTCTAATGCTAAGCTTTAAGATATGTAGGGTTGCTGGGTTGGTTTGCTCTTTATATTTAATGTTAATGTGAACTTCCTTGAATTATCTGCTGTAAGATAGTTGGCCATATAACTTTCCAAATAAATAAATGATGGGACAATAATCTACTGAGCTCCAGTTCACCTAGCAAGTCTTTCTGACTGCATGACAGACCATTCTCTTTACACTGGATTCTCCAAAGCCCAGAAGACTGAGATAGATCTGACAGCTTGAAATCCCATGCTGATTTTGTGGATGTGGATGTGTGTGTGTGTGTGCGCTGGGAAGACCCTAAAGTATGGAAAGTACATAGGACATACAATCATAAGCAAAACTCACATGAACAAAAATTAATCCCAGGGAAATTGACTTTGAGAAAGAGACAAAGAAAGAAAAGAAAGGAACATGCAGAACATGCTGAACAATGCAGAACATGCTGAACAATTTTGCAGGACCTCTGATTTCTGAGGTTTTCTGATAATTCGGGCAGATTTCTTTTTCTGGAGGGGGTTCTTTGATATGGGTTTATCAATCTTCTATTTATTTAACAGAACTAATAGAACTCCCAGGCCCTGCAATAATCCTGATAACTTGTAGATTTCAACATCCAGAAAGTAATTTCACAGGACCATCAGTCTTACGAGAGATCAATAGCTGTGTCAAAATAAGCATACAGAAGTAAAAATGAAGACTTGGAGGGCCAAGCCTGCCATAGCACCTATTCAGAAAAGCAAATTCTTATATTTTATTTCATTGTGTAAGTAGGCAAAAAAAATGGCAGAGAATCCACTAATTGCAATCTTGACCTTCCCCACATTAAATTGGGTGAGAGCAGCTACTGCTGCACTACCTAGTTTCATTATGCACGCATGGTAAAAACAGCCTCTTGGAGCAGTACAAATTGTATTTATATATTTCCTATGACAGGAGAAAAACACCTTCATGTGGCTATCAAAAACACTATCTTCACTCTAATTGTTCAGCATGATCACTACTCATTCAAATGATTATTCTTTCACATACATACACATATCTATTTTTCCATATACTGTATAGGGTTAAAAATAAGTGATCCTGACAAGGGCTTCCAGTTTGCAAGGCTTTGGTGGCGGCAGGAATCTGCGATCGTGTGCGGTTTCTGCTGCGCTCGCCACTGGAGTGCCCCTGATCCAGCTGGATTTGGGGGCTATAGCTACCCCATAGAGGTAACTGAAGATAGGGGAGATCCAGCACGGGTCCGGGGGGAATCGCAACCCCCCTCCTCAGCTGGCTTAACTCCCTTTTCTGAAAGCGGTGAAGCGGCGGTCAGCAATAGCCGCCACAAAGAAACTTTCATCCGGATAAGAATGTGCAGGAGGAAGCTGAGAAAGTGAAAGTTTTTGGCTAACCGGGATAACAAGTAACATTTAAATTACCCTGGAATTAAGTTTCATTAAAGATACATTGTTCCCAACGAAGACGGAAACAGCTGCGAATGAAAGCAAAAAAGGGAAAGTTTGTTTTTTCTCACTCTCCTTCCTCACGGTATAGCAAAATGAATGGAGAAATCAGAAAAACCCGTTTTGGCATCAGCAGGTAAATTAAATTGAAAATTGAAGCCAAGGGACAATAAAGATTTCCTGAGCATTAAAAAAAAAAAAACAACTCTTTTGCTATAATGGGAAGGGAGAGGAAAAGAATTAATGTTAATATTTTCTTGGAGAGGCTGCTTGAATTTATAGATCAGAGTGAAACTAACAAGACTTCTAAAAGATATATTTTAATTGGAGTTTTATAACTTGAACTTATAACCCAGGAAGAGAAAGTATAAAAAAGAAAAGTGCTAAAATGAAACCAGACTGTGTGTATTTCGATGCTTGGTGACTTTGGGATTTTGGAAATTATTATTTGAAAGACTAAACATTGGGTTGTTTAAAAAAACTTTTCACAATGGCACTACTTGTGATGAACTGAAAATTGAATTTAAAAAGCTAAAAGAAGAGGAACAAGAAGGGAAGGGCTCTTCTGGATCGTTTTCCATTTTTTAGAAATGGCAATTTCTACCTACCAGAAACTACAAGAACAAGAAGATTGGGATGAAGAAGCAGCCATCTTTAATGAACAAACAAACTTTAGCTGGGGAAGGAAAGAGGGGAAAGAGAATGGAGAATTTAAGACTTAAAAAAACAACCAAAAAAGGGAAAAATAAGGTTGAAAAAAGAGAACAATGTCAGAAAGCAACAAAAGAGAAATACAGAAGAAGGTGAAGATTAAGGTGGAGATTAAGAGACAAAGGGGTAAAAAGGCAGGATTGGAGAAGAAAGAAGGGGAAAGGGAGAGAAGTTACAAAGGTTTAAAACAAGATGTAAAAAACAAGATTTATTCAGAGATAGTGGGTAAAAAATATGATTAAAAAAGAGACTCTGCAAAAGTACATATGGATTATACTGTTGTATTTATATCTGAAATAATGTTAGAAAACGGGATTTAACAATAGAGCTTAATTTGCTGTTGGTTTATTGTTTTAATTATATCATAAACTTTTTACTCTTTTTATTTTATAATATAGTAAGTAGCTTTGGAATGTACTAAGCAGAATCAAAATGAAAAGTATATATTATTTTAAGTGTTAAATTTAGGGGAAAGATTAAAGGCGTCATACTTCAATCAGTGATTACAGGAGAAATTTTGTGTTAATGAGAAAAGATAATAGAAAATTGAAATAGAACAGACAAAAGATATACGTATAATGATTTAAATTGAGATGAAATAAATAAAATAGAATTAAGAGAGTGAAAAGAGGGGAGAGGTTATATAGAAAATGTAGAATGGTAAATAAGATATGAAATGGGATAAAAAGTGAGCATGAATTTGAATTTATATCTGTACAAAAAGATGTAACCCGGGACTAAGCCGCTTTCCAAAAAGACGTTTTATGTTTTTATGTTTTGTGTTTTGTTTGTATATGTTTGTTTATTGAAAACCAATACAATTTTTATTTTAAAAAAAAAGTGATCCTATCTTGTGATTTCTCAGTGCAATTTGAAGTGGGTTTTTTTCTCATCTGCATCAAAAATTAAAGTTGGTAGTTCCTTTCTATTTTTTTAAATTTCCCATTAAAGGAGCATTCAATGAACTCAGGCAAGCAAGTTGTTCTTCATAGCTGGCACTTTAGTTATGGTAAAAGATGAAGATAAAATCAGCAGGCTACAGGATATGAAGATTTTGTGTTTATAAATGGCTTCTATAAAGGCCATCCATTTTAAACAGGGGACATCTGGTACTCTGTTTCAAAGCTGTTTTCAAATGATCTCTCAGGATGAAGTTGTGTCAGTGGTACACAACTGACAGAATTTTTAAGATCACTTTGTGAAGCTTATTCAAAAGGTTTTTCCTCCAGACCACATTGTGATCAATTCCAGGGCACATTTGCTGCTACACAAGGACAGCTGTTGCATCTGTTTGTCTTAGTATCCTCACACAAAAGCAAACAAGAAAAACACTCACACTTTCCATCATCACCTGTTGATTCTTTCTTTTGTGTAAGTGTGGGAGGAAAAAGATCTGGCTTGAAAATTAAATACCAGGAAGAACTAATTGTTGCATCATATTTATAGTACATTGTGTACTTATTAGGTATAATTCATGTTACCTTATATCACAACAGGTCTCACTTATGGATATTTATGCACAGTGCATTAATGAATGTGCCACTAAAGAAAGGAGAAAATATTGAAAAAAATAATCTCACCTCCTTTACAACATTAATTGTGGATGTTAAAAGATTGTAAGACTAGTCATTATAGATTTTTCTGGATGTATGTTTTTTTTAAATATATTTTTCTGGATATGTTGTTTCCCCACCAAAGGCAATATTCCAAATTATCAGGAAAAATAATGCAAAAATACATGTTTTTTTTAATAGCCCTGACAATTGCCAGGATAACAGTTTCATTCTAATCTTTTTCATAATTTTTGAGGTCAACTGGAAAACAGTTTTAATTTAGCGATAGGCCACATAGCTACTGCAACTCTTTTTTGAGGGTCTGGCCCTCACAAAACAACTGGTTAACTTTTGGGAGTAATAATATTTTCTTAATTTGGGGTAGGAAAACAACAAAGCGGTAATGCTTATAGCAAAATAAGGGTTTTTAATAGCCTTCCATTCCAACTGCGTGCACACGCACACACAAAATCACAAAAGCAAGGAAACTCGAAAACTGAAAAAACTTTGTCCTGCCCACCCCTCTTGTATCATTCACTTCCTTTTCTAATTAGTTCAGTCCTTACCTTGCAGTTTCCTCTGGCACCAGGATTCCAGCCTTTTGAGATGCTGTCTAATCATACAGTGTCCTTACTTAACCTCGGAAGGGCCAGGAGACAGTAACTGCCCCAGTCAACTCCTTTGGTTGGCCAGCTGCTTTATCAATACGGGAAAAAAAGGCTTTCTGGCAGAACCAAAGGCAGTTGAGACTCTTTTCCTGATGGTGATTAATGAGAAGAGGATGTTGCAGATTCACAGCGGATTCCAAAGTATGAGACCGAACAGATTGCCCTATGTTTAGCAGCAAAAAAAAAAAAAANTTATAGTTTAAAGGGACGCTGTCAGAGGTGGTATTCAGCAGGTTCTGACCGGTTCTGGAGAACCAGTAGCGGAAATTTTGAGTAGTTTGGAGAACCGGCAAATCCCACCTCTGACTGGAGATTTTACAGTATCCTTCCCCTGCCACGCCCACAGAACCGGTAGTAAAAAAATCTGAATCCCATCACTGGATGCAGTGGCTCAGTGGGTAAGACGCTGAGCTTGTTGATCAGAAAGGTCGGCGGTTCGAATCCCTAGTGCCACGAAACAGTGAGCTCCCTTTACTTGTCCCAGCTTCTGCCAACCTAGCAGTTTGAAAGCATGTAAAAACACAACAGAAAAATAGGGACCAGTTCCGTGTGCCTTTGGCGTTTCGTCATGCCGGTCACATGACTAAATGCTGGTCTTTGAACAGCACTGGCTCTTCGACTTTGTAACGGAGATGAGCACCACCCGCTAGAGCCAGAAATGACTAGCACATATGTGTCAGGAGAACTTTTTTACCTTTACCTTTTCTTTATAGTTTCAAGCCTACTTCAGACACATCATGTTAAGATCCAGATGTCTGGGGAAGGATCTATTACTGGGAAAGGTGGAAGGAAAGAGAACAGGACAACCAACAGCAAGCAGATGGACTCAGAGTAGCAATGAGTGCAGCACTGAGGAACCTGAAAGAACAATTTAGAGATAGATCATCACAGAAAAAATCCTTATGGTAGCTAGGAGTCGAAAATAACTTGATTGGGACACAACCTAATCTCTGTAGTTGGAAGAAGCCATGTCCACTTTCTGAACCATATCTCTTTGTTTCTGAGTAACACAAGTCCAGAAATCTTCTGGGTCACTCCAAGCAAACTGAATAAAATGATTGGAAAATAATCCTCCCATTTCATAACTGAAGTAGTGTGAACCTCATCGGAGCACATACATATGGATTGTGCATAGGAGTTTACATGAAAGGTCTCATCCATCAGAATAAGTTACTTAGCTGCCCTTTTCCAAGACGCATGGATGTTTTTAAACACTCATTAAGGTGAGGTCCCACTGGCCGACAGACGCAAAATGTATGCATAAAGGACACAGCGGACGAGCAAAATTTCGGGGGTGGCTCCA